>JAODPA010025893.1:0-12736 GCA_025585075.1 Nepenthes mirabilis
ACAAAGGTTAGAAATAGAAATTATATAAATCATTCAATTTAATCAAACTTGTACATTGACGATTTGTGTAATTTTTTTCTCAACTTCTCGCTTTATTTGATTTAATAAAAATTTAAATCATAACACACAATTTAATTACGAATTATCCTCCAATCAATACTAAATCGATCCATTTTTTCTTCTATCAATAGGTATGAGGTTTCGGATTTAAAAACTTGATAATCATGAGGTGATTAGTATGCGAATGATTAATACTAGACCTATGAAACGAATAAGATTGGATACCGGAAGAAAAATCGAGGAAAGTTTGAATTTGTGCTGCTGAAGCACTGCCAGCAGGCTTGAGCCTGCTGGGCGCTCGAGCCGTGGCTCGAGCGCGTTTCTAGTAGCTCCCCCACCCGCTGTCCGCTCGAGTGGGAGATCCAGAAGCAGTCCCGCCCGCTGGCCGCTAGAGCTCCACTCGAGCGGAAAAACCAGAACCGGCCCCGCCTGTTGGCCGCTCGAGCCGTGCTCGAGCGGGCAAAGCCAACGCTGCGGCCTCTCGCTGCCCGCTCAAGCGCGGCTCGAGCGGTGGTGCAGTATAAAAGTCGCGCCCTGCCTTCTCCTAGTCATTTTTTGCTCAGTTTAGGGTTTTAGAGAGAGAGAGGGCGTCGATCCTAGTGAGAGAAAGGAGGAGATTGAGGCCGTGGAGTCCAAATCCGTCCGAGAGCTAGTTATAAAGGTGAAAGCACACGTCGAGGCAAGTGTTCTCATACTCATTTCTCGTTCTCTTTCGATGTTTTGCTTGATTTTGTTGGGTATTTCGTGTCGATATCCACCGTGAATGTTAGAATCATGAAGCCCATGCCTTGAGGTCCAAGAATATGTAGTTGTTTGTCCGAATCATGTCCGATCCGTCCGGTTTGGTTTCACCGAAACCCTAACCCATAAAAATTGGGGATTTTTTCGTTTTCCTCCCGTGTATCATGAAATTGACCTCAAAATGTGAATCCCCACATCCCAATGATGTATATATACCGGCCGCGGGTTCGATTTCTCACGTTTTGACCAGATCGCGGTGTCCGGGCCCTCTAAATTGGCCATGACACTGTTCACCCGGGACCCAAAGTGGAAATTGCATGATTTCACCTTCGTGAAATGTTAAAAGGACTCTAGATTATGAATCCCCATATCCCAATTGTATGTACATATCGACCGGATGTCGGTTTCCGCAAGATTTGACCCGTTCGTGACATCCGGGAGCCTTAAAAGTTATATGTTATTGTTTATCCGAAAATGAATGGGAAGTTGCATGCTTCTATCATCGTGTTATGTTAAATTGAGCTCAAATATGAATCATCGTGTAGCAATTGTGCGTACGTGTCCACCGGACGTCTGATCTCACAAGCATCGAACCTTTCACGGCGTCCGGGTGTTCCAAAATGTGTTCACTCGAAAAGAAATGAGAAATGTATCTGTTATGCCTCTAATTATTATTAAAGTAACGTTTAATTGTTTAAACGTAAATGTAAGCTCCGAAAGGCGACATTGGCAGGTGGCCAATTCGTGTACAGCCGGTCAACTTGAGTGTTGACCGGTTGTACTGTAGCGGTGGGCCCAAAAAGGTTTCAAACCTGCTACGGCCTAGACCTAAATTGGCAGCCGAACACGTGCACGAAAAGCAACGGTCTTTTTATGATCACATGCCTTTCCTAAAAGCTGATTTTCTCAAAAAGGCGACAATGAACTCAGCGCCAACAAAACAGTCACAAAAGCATGAGACGATCTGAAGATCCGTTGCATTGTACAGTAGAGAAAGGATCCATCAAATCACAACCGTTAACCCCACCAACTCTGAGAAGGCCGCCATTGCCAATCCAAGAGGAACACGCTACCTTGCCCAGGGGAGGTGGCTCTCCTGCTGTCCATAAAAATTTAAGGTCTTCATTATGGAAGACACATGTTCATACAAGCTCACATGCTCTTACATGTATTCTCAGACACACGAGCTCAAAAACAAACACGAAAACTTACTCAGAAACAGAAGCTCTCTTGCTGACTCTCTAACTTGTTTTCCTGAGAACACTGAGAACCAGCTTCCAAAAGGACCTTCTACTGTCCAACCCACGAATGCTTACAGAGTTTGAACAGGGGCTCATATTCTCTTTCTCTCTACGCAAGCGCTCGTCCTCTAAACCTACCAAAGGCCTCTGGATTCCAGGAGACCTTTTTGACTTTCTGAGAATCGTTTCCTAAAACTTTCACGTTTTCGGGACGTCGCTTCCTTATACTCTCTGCGAGCAGGAAGCGAAAACTCACATTCTCAACGAGCCAACACTCCCGATCATCTTACTCTCTCTATTTCTTTTGCTTTCCAGTTTTCCTTCCTTACTTAGAAGGCTTTTACTGACTTGAGCGTCGGAGTATTTTTGATGGGACAACATCCTGTCGACACACTGAC
This sequence comes from Nepenthes mirabilis, assembly GCA_025585075.1. Classification (NCBI taxonomy): domain Eukaryota; kingdom Viridiplantae; phylum Streptophyta; class Magnoliopsida; order Caryophyllales; family Nepenthaceae; genus Nepenthes; species Nepenthes mirabilis. The sequence goes on from JAODPA010025893.1 coordinate 2,441, forward strand.
CTCTCGTTCACTTTAGTGGTGTGTGGGATTCAGACTCAGTGAACGGAGTCGAGTCGAGCTATCCAGACGAATTCGAATCTATTTGAAGTTGGATCCAGGTACTCATCATTAGCGCCGTCTGTGGGAAGCGCTTACAAAAGCCAACCATGACTCTGCACAGCGCTCTCTTTTCACTGCCTGACTTATTCGCAATGGTGAATACGAAAGTCCAAGCTAGCCACTGCTGGTACCATGGTCAACGGGGCACCAGGTGGAGTGCCAGCACCCTACTTCCAGCAACTGATGGAGCAGATGCAGGCCAACAATCGTCTACTCCAAATACTCTGCTCTCAACATGAGCAGCGACAGCAGGCGGCTCCGCTAGTAGCCGTCCCTGCGCCGGCCACCAAAAAAGGTGGCTAGAGGAAAAAGAAACCGGCCAGAAGGCTTGAGAGACCCACAAATAATCTGGTCCCAGCCTCCTCGCACGCTCTAGGCCAGAACAGGCCTGAGGAATGCTCTGGGAGTACAACTCCGCGGAAAATTCTGGAGAGAAGAAATCCCTGATACTCTCGGGTAGAAGACAGGAACGAAGTCCAAGAGCGAGCCTCTAGGACTGCTAGGTCTGCTGGGGGCAGTAGCCAGCCAGCTGCTGGACCCTCCAGGGACAAAATGGAGTTGAGGGCTTACCTCAACTCCAAAAGATCTGCTAATGCCACTCACGCAGATCCGCGAGTGGATAAAATTTGGAACCGCATGTTCTAGGACGAGGAGTACGTCATTGACCTGGACAGATCTCCTTTTACAGCGGAGATCCTGAACCGTCCGCTGCCCACTAAGTTCAAGGTGCCTTTCATTGACTCATACGATGGGAGTAGTGATCCGGTTGACCACCTAGATCACTTCTACACCCACTGAGTCTACAAGGGTTAGAAGACTCAGCGATGTGCCGCTACTTTTCGCTTACACTGAAGGGAGATGCCCACATTTGATTTCATCACCTCCCTTCAGGCACCATTGACAGCTTCCGTGAGCTCATGCATCTTTTCCTGGCTCAGTACGCTTCGAGCCGACGGGAAGAGAAGCAACCGTGGAACCTCTCCCACATCAAGCAGAAGCCGGGAGAGAACCCACGTCGATTCCTGGATCGCTTTGTGGCAGAGGCTAGGCGGATTCCCCGGATCACGGAGGAGATGAAACTAGGCAGTTTTATCTTTGCGCTGACCTACGGAGACTTCTTTAAGCACTTAGCCCACAAGAATTCCCAAACATTTCTGGAGGTGGAATCCATCACCCGGGCCTACGCTGTAGCAGAGGAGGCCAATGAGGAGAAACGCCTAGAGCGGGCAGATCAGCCCCGATCATTCCCTGGAGAGGGAAAAAGAATGTACGGCGGCAGTGATCACTCCCGCCGGAAGCAGCATAGGACTGGGCCGCCAGAGTGCAGAAACTACAAGCTAACCAGCTTTACGCCTTTGACGGACATGCGCTCAAACGTCCTTATGCAGATCTGCGGAGAGAAGTTCCTGGAGTGGCCAAAACCACTGAAGAAGGACTCTAGGAATCGGTCAAAGTACTGTGACTTCCACCGCTCTGTTGGGCATTCTATTGAGGACTTCAAGACGCTGCAGAGGGAGATCGATGAGCTGATTCGCAGAGGCCACCTTAATAAATTCGTCGGGTGCCTGGGCAGAGCTCTGGAGCAGTTGACGGACAACACCCGACCTGCAGGGGTGGTTAATATGATCACCACCTGATCTGCCAAAAACCCAACCGATGGCGAGGAACAGCAGATTGGGAGGAAGAAGTAACGAACGGCGGACAACACCATTAGCTTCGATGATAATAATTTAACTCATGTAACATTCTCCCATGCTGATCCCCTCGTTGTATCTGCACTCGTTTCGGATGGTAGTGTCGACTACCAGTTGAAGCGAGTGTTCATCGATAATGGAAGTTCAAAGAATTTGCTTTACTTGGATGCGTTCTTCAAACTATGCTTAAAAAAGAACCAACTAAAACCTGCCGAAGGACCATTGTATGGCCTTGACAGTGAGCCTGTGCCTGTTCAGGGGACCATTCAACTGGAGGTCACCTTGGGTAAGTATCCAAAAATAGAAAACCAAACACTCACCTTCCTGGTGGTCGACCTACCCTCTGTGTATAACGCAATACTGGACAGACCTTGCTTGACAGCGTTCGGGACGGTCACCTCAATTCCACACCTTAAGATGAAGTTCCTGACGCCTTATGGTGTAGGAGAGGTGTTGGGTGACTAGGTTACTGGATGAACCAGCTACATGTCTCAGGTTATCGCTAGCGGCAGCACTAGAACAATGAAAAAACTTGACCATCGGGACGAGACAACCCTTCAGTAAGTGTAGTCTGGTGAAGCCACAGATCTAGTCCCACTGAACCCGGAGGAGCCGAAAAAGTGTGTACAGATCGTTGGCTCACTCACTAGGATACTGTGCGATAAGTTGATCACGTTCTTGCGATAGAATACTGACCTCTTTGCATGGATCCCAACAGACATGGCTGGGATTCCGGCGGAGGTCATGGTCCGCAAGCTGGGGCTTGATCCTGGCCGAAAGTCCATCAGGCAAAAGCGGAGAAATCACTCCATTGAAAAGCTGATCGCCATCCGAGAGGAGGTGAAGAAGCTGCTGGACGTAGGTTTCATTATAGAAGTCCACTACCCGGACCGGCTCTCTAATGTCGTTCTGGTAAAGAAAAGCAATGGAAAGTGACGAATGTGCGTTGATTTTATCGATGTTAACAAAGCCTGCCCGAAGGACAGCTTTTCCTTACCCAGGATCGACCTGCTGGTTGACTCGACAACCAGACATAAGCTGCTAAGCTTCATGGACGCCTATTCAGGTTACAACTAGATCCGAATGAGTTCGGAGGACGAGGAGCATACCTCGTTCATGACTGATCAGGGAACCTACTACTACAAAGTAATGTCTTTCGTACTGAAGAACGCTGGAGCAGCCTACCAACGACTGGTCAACAAAATGTTCGAAAACTAAATTGGTCGCAACATAGAGGTCTACGTCGATGACATGATTGTCAAGAGCAAGGTCATCGGCGACCACATCCGCGACCTGGTAGAATCGTTCGAGGTGCTCCGTAAGAATCACATGAAGTTGAACCCGACTAAGTGTACCTTCAAAATAACCTCCAGTAAATTTTTGGGTTTCATCCTCTCCGAACGAGGGATTGAGGCAAACCCATAGAAGATCAACGTTCTTGCAGATATGGCTCCACTACGAAGCGTAAAGGACGTCTAGCGATTGACTGGACGGTTGGCAGCACTGTCCCGCTTCCTCGCAAAGTCAGGCGACAAGTACCGGCCCTTTTTCAAGGCCCTTAGAGGAACAAAATCTAACGGGTTTTAATGGATGGCAAACTGCCAGACAGCTTTCGATGAGCTAAAGCGGTATCTGGCCAGCCCGCTATTGCTAGTGTCACCAAATGGCAGAAAAGAGCTATACCTTTAACTAGCAGTGTCGGAGGCGTCCCTCAGTTCTGTCCTCGTGCGCTAAGATTCCGACACTCAACGGCCGGTCTACTAAGTGAGTAAAATATTGACCGACACAGAGACCCGCTACTTGCGCGCAGAAAAACTGACCTTGGCGCTTATATTCTCCGCGCGAAAGTTAAGGCCTTACTTTCAGGCACACTGTGTAGTGGTTCTTACGGACCAACCTCTGAAAAGTATACTCCAGAAACCCAACGTTTCTGGGCTATTGGTAAAATGGGCTATCGAGTTCGGCGAGTTTGACATCGAATTTCAGCCCAGGCTTGCTATAAAGGCGCAGATGCTGGCTGACTTAATTGTTAAAACTACAACCCCAGTTTTCAAGGAGCAGCCCGCAGAAAGAACGGAACTGCCTGACGGAGTTTTGGAATGGATACTCCACGTGGACGGATCGTCTACGGACATTGGTAGTAGCGCTGGAGTAGTCCTCACGATCCCTGACGGGTTTGAGGTGAAATACTCCCTCAGACTCAATTTCCCGGCAACAAACAACGTTGTCGAGTACGAGGCCCTGTTAGTCGGATTACGGTTAGCCAAGGATTGCTCTGCCAAGAGATTGACAGTTTACAGCGACTCTGAGCTAATCGTTAACCAGGTTAACGGAGACTTTGAGATAAACAACCCTCACCTGGCCAAGTACTTGGCGAAGGCTAGGGAGACCACCCAGGGTTTCGACAAACTAACCCTGGTTCATGTTTCCAGAACTGAAAATGGGAAGGCGCACCAACTGGCTAGAGCCGCTGCAGCAGAAAACCCAGAACAGTACTCGAGGGATATGAGGGAGATCCTGAACGCTCCCAGCATAGAGAAACAGGAGGCGATACAAATTTCCGAAGCGAAAAACTGGATGACGCCTAACCTTAGTTATCTAGCCGACGGATCATTATCAGATGACGCGAAGAAGGCTAAACGAATCAGAAAGACGGCCGGCTGGTATGCTGTGGTTGACGGACGGCTATATTGCCATGGCTACTCAACCCATACCTCCGGTGCCTAACTCCCGAAGAGGTTGATTATGCTTTAGGCGAAGTCCACCTCAGGATTTACGGATTGCACATTGGCGGAAAAAGCTTAACCTTCAAGATCATGCATCAGGGCTACTACTAGCCCTTGATGAAAAAGGACGCGTTTAAGTTTGTGAAGAAGTGTGAAAGCTGCCTGCTTCACAGTAACCTTCACCGCCAGCCATCCGCGAACCTGAAGACTGTTCAGGCCCCTTGGCCTTTCCCGCAATGGGGGCTCGATCTTCTTAACCCATTTTCCATTGCCACGGGGCAGGTATCGACTACTTCACCAAGTGAGTAGTCGAGGCCGTTCCATTGGCAAAGATTATGGAGCATAATGCCCTAAAATTCCTTCGCCAGAACATCATTTGTAGATTCGACGTCCCTGAGGTTGTTGTGACCGATAATGGGACCCAATTATCGGGAAAATGCTTCACCAAGTATTGCACCAGCCTTGGCGTCAAGCTGGTCTACACTTCTGTGGCATACCCCCAAACGAATGGATAGGTGGAGGTCACGAACCGAACGTTACTTCACGAGTTAAAAACTGAGCCGGAGGACGTAGGGGGCTCCTGGGTAGATGAGCTCCCATCTGTTCTCTGGTCTTACCGGATAACCCCAAAGGAACCAATGTGTGAGATTCCCTTCAGCCTCTGTTACGGGATTGAAGCGGTAATTTCGGTCGAAATCAGGCTCCCAAGTCTTAGGGTAGAATCGTTCGACCCGCAGGCTAACTCCAAAAAAATATGGAGCACCTAGACTTGTTAAAGGAAGCCCGCGACGCCGCCAGAGTATGGACAGCGGCCTACCAACATCGGATTGTCCGATATTACAACAAAAAGGTTAAGGCACGACGATTCGATGTTGGAGACATGGTCCTACGAGGTGTCGAAGCCACGGGCAAACTGGCCAGCCATAATAAGCTCTCCCGTAATTGGGAAAGACCATTCCTCGTTTCCGCCGTCCTACGAAATGGACCCTACAAACTCTGGAGTTAGGACGGGAAGCTGGTTCCGCGAACGTGGAACGCGATCCACCTCAGACGCTATTTCCAATAGAAGGCACAGGTGCGTATTTGCATTATTGTGTGTGTGCGCATTCGCTTGTTTGTTTTAATTTGACAAAATGAGTGTTTACTTAGCATACTGCCTTCCCATCCTGTGTCTATGCATATATATATGTGTTTGCTTTGTAGGTTACCCGACCTAGACGGCCCTTAAGTCAGGAGGGTCATCACCCTCTCGTTAATAAACCCCGGTCATCCAGGCGGCCCGTAAGTGGCCGAATGTGAACCTTCGTCATCCGAGCGGCCCATTAGCAGTCGTATTTAAACCCTGGTCATCCAGGTAGCCTATAAGTGGTCGAACGTGAACCTCGGTCATCCGAGCGGCCCATTAGCGGTTGTATTTAAACCCTGGTCATCCAGGTGGCCTGTAAGTGGTCTAATCTAAACATTGATCATCCAAGTGGCCCGATAGTAGCCAAAATCTTAAGGGGCTTACGTAGCACACGCCACGACCTCCTCTATGAGGAGATATCATGATCAGTCAACGATGGTCGAAGGGAGAAGAATCATTCTCCAATGCTGGCCATCCAAGTCAGCACTTGGGCAGCACCACCAGATTTCACTCGCAAGCCACCGCAATAAGGCTGGTTAACACAATCGCCTGCGAAGCCTAAGGATTTCACTCTTTAGGCAGCACAACAGTGGCAGCCGGCCAACTAAGTTGGCCGTCCAATGCAGCAGAAATGCAAACACAAAGGCAATAAAGAGAAATGGACACAAAGTTGAAAAAATCTCCATTTTATTGCTTCTAAATGTGTTACAAAATATGACCAATGTATATAAATGCAAGGGGGGTCCCAAAAATGTACAACATAAGAAGCTACAGGGGCGGCGGAGGCCTCTAACTGTCACAGGGTTCCCCCACGAGGCTGTCTCTACGCTGCGCCGCTCTGTTGGATAGATTGATGAGGTCAACAGGGAAGTCGGGATCGACCACAGCACAATGCGCCGAATGACGGTGACCCCTTCCAACAGCCGTGCATACATCATACTCTCGACCTCGTGGGGGCGGATGCGGAGGCTTAAGTCGTTCTCCAAGGATGCCACTCGCCCAGCAAGTTGATCAATGTGCGCTTTGGCTCGATCGCCCTCTTCCTTCAAACGGGCAACCTCAGCCTTTAAGTCCGCAACCTCAGCCTTTAAGTTGGCGTTCTCCGCTTCAACTCCCACCAGGATAATCTCGAGGGCAGCAGTCTCCTCACGGTGCTCCCCCCTGAAGCAGCCAACCTGGCATCTAACCAGGCGATCTTCGCCTCCCTATCGGCGATCACCCGATCTCGCTAGTCCATCACCTTAATGATGGCAACAACCACCTTCGGCGTCTGCACAAAAGACAAGCGAAGAACAAGTTAGAAATCCAGGAAAGGAGAAAGTATGCAGGAGCCATCGCAAAGAATTATACCTCCCAAACTCTCCTCACGGGCCTCTTAAGCCTAGCCTCCAGACCTAGCTCAGGCGGCGGTGGGCCAAGAGCGACGTCCTCTCGAGCTGAGCTGGCAGCGGCGTCCTCCAGAATCTCGTCTGGAAGCCCATCATCAGCGTCGTCCAAATCAACCATAGGCTCCCCGGCTACAGCCTTCGCAGCAGCTGCCGGAGGATCAAACTCCACCATTGGCTCCACAGCAGGAGTGTGCACAACTGGAGAGCCAACAGATGGCTCCTGCGCCTCCACCACTGGCTCACAGGCGGGCTCCATGAAGGACTCCGTTTGCACCGCTTGAGGAGCCGCCGGCGGCGCTGGCTGCGCTAGGATAATACTCTCTCCCCTGGCCACCGGCAAGTCTTTAAAGGATTTTTCCATGCCCGTGGGACTGCCGGGGCTGCTACAGATCCCGATAGCGATGTAATTGAGGCCCGATAACGACGAGAAAGGTGTCTCCAATGCCATCCTCTTAGGCAGTGGACCGATAAAGCCTTCATCTGTGGGACGGAGATATATAAGCAGGCCCTTGGAGTCCTCCGACTGCACCATCATCGCCTGCGGCCTGAGCTTTTGAATCAGGGAAGGCGGTCCCCAATTCACCTTCTTGGTCTCTGCCCTAGAGACTAAGAAGTCTCGTTTGAAGTCCACAATGTGGTCTTTGACCAATTTGGTCAACCACTCTAAGGACGCCATCTCCACCACAGACGGCGTCCCAATATACACATCCAGCACCTGGCCCCAGTCCTTTGCAAGGGGCCAGGTCACTGCCACGCTCACAGAAAAGAACCGGTTCTTCCAGTTTTTGAATGAATCATAAATGACCGTATTTATTTTAAGGCCAGGACGTGGGACAAGGGATATCCATTCGCCTCCCTGGTTTATTTTAAAGAGCACTTTCACCATCGGCATCGTCAACATCTTAGAGTGCTTGCGAAGAAAAATACAGAGGGTGTAGATGTACTGTACGGCGTTGGCATGAAGTTGGGCAACTGGGACTCGTAGGGCTTGCAAGATCGACCGCAAGTCATCCGACAGAAGAAGACGGAGGCCGCTCCTCAGGTGGGCCTCGTATATGATTATGTGCCCTGCTGGTGGAGAGAAGGTCGTGTCGTCCTTGCTCGAACCCTCCATGCAATATCCTTAGGGATATTGAACTCAACACACAATGCTTTCACGCCACCTTCTCGAAGGACAGAGGCGATGTCGGCGACGGAGGCCATGGCTGACAAAAAAACCAGGGTTTCTTGGAGGAACGAAGAAAAGTCGAAGACAAAGAAGACGAAGCAAGGAGTCGTGGAGGAATATTCAAAACGTGGAGGAAAACTTAAACGGCGAAGTATGAAATGCCTTAAACCGCCTCAGAAAGGACGCCATCAGTCCTGCCACGTGTTGCCTCCCTGATTGGCTCTTCAAAAGGTAAATCTCTGACGCATTAATGGCCTGGATATCCGCCCAACCAAAAGAAGACGCGTGCCTACTTTTGGCCTGACAAGCCGGCTGATGGCCATGCGTCAATCAGGGCTCGCAGAAAGCCTTCTGGATTCTGGCCAAAGACGGTCAACAGCTCCGGTCAACGTTCTTCTTCGGAACTGACCTAAGACGATCAACATTTCCGGTCAACAATCTTCTTCGGAACTGACCAAAGAAGGTCAATAGCTCCGGTCAATGTTCTTCTCCAGAACTGACCAAAGATGGTCAACAATTCCGGTCAACTTCCCTCTCCGCCTTTTACAAAGTCCTCTGGGATCCTTAAATGACAAAGGGCAGTGAGGGGCATCCCATTATGAACATATCGGAGGTCAGAATCCTGGCCACCGGTATGGGGGGCTAGTGATGGGTATACCATAATATGAGCTGGCCCATGGTCAAAGAAGGCCCAAATGGCCTGCTGGACGGTCAACTCAAAAACGGCCCAACAGGAGGCGAAGACCCAAATCCTGAAAGGCCCAAGATGGTCAACGCCAGCATTGATCATTTAGATTTCAGTAGGAGGCCAACTCGTATACAGACGGTTAACTCGAACGTTGACTAGATGTACTGTAGCGGCGGATCCAAAAAGGTTTCAAATCTGCTACGGCCCAGGTCCAAATTGGCAGGCGAGCACGTGCACCAAAACTGACGATCCTTTCATGATCACATACATTTCCTAAAAGCTGATCTTCTCCAAAAAGGCGGCAATGAACTCAGCGCTAACAAAACGGTCACAAAAGTATGAGACGATCTGAAGATCTGTTGCACTATACAGTAGCAAAAGGATCCATCAAATCATAACTGTCAAGCCCACTAACTCTGAGAAGGCCGCCATTGCCAGTCCAAGAGGAACACGCCACCTTGTCCAGGGGAGGTGGCTCTCCTGCTGTCCATAAAAGCTTAGGGTCTTCGTTTTGGAAAACACATGTTCATACAAGCTCATATGCTCTTACATGCATTCTCACACACACGAGCTCAAAAACAAACACGAAAGCTTACTCAGAAATAGAAGCTTTCTTGCTGACTCTCGAACTTGTCTTCCTGAGAACACTGAGAACCAGTTTCCAAAAGGGCCTTCCACTGTCCAACCCACGAACTCTTACTGAGCTTGAATAGGGGCTCATATTCTCTTTCTCTCTACACAAGCGCTCGTCCTCCAAACCCATCAAAGGCCTCCAGATTCCAGGAGACATTTTCGACTTTCTGAGAATCGTTCCCTAAAACTTCCATACTTTTGGGACGTCGCTTCCTTACGCTCTCTGCGAGCAGGAAGCGAGAATTTACATTATCAACGAGCCAACACTCCCGACCATCTTACTCTCTCTATCTCTTTTGCTTACCACTTTACCTTCCTTGCTTAGAAGGCTTTTATTGACTTGAGCGTCAGAGTGCTTTTGGTGGGACAACATCCCGCCGACACACTGACCTCTTGTTCACTTTAGTGGTGTGCAGGATTCAGACTCAGTGAACGGAGCCGGGTCAAGCTATCCAAAAGAATTCGAATATGTTCGAAGTCGCATCCAGGTACGCATCAATATCATATGAGTTTTTGCACAATTAGTACTTTATTCCTATATATTCATACTTAATATGAAATCGAATCTTAAATCTATTTTTTCTTATTGGTTATTAGCATTAAAATTAGATTTGATTAAAATTAAACTTAGACTAAATTTATATGAAATTTCATGACTAGTGAATCGAGCCGAATAAAGCTTGATCACTTAGGCCAAAAGCCTTAACTGTGTTTGGCTATAGGTCAAATGGAGTTGATTCAGACAAGTCCATAGATATATATTTTTAGTATAGA
>JAODPA010025904.1:0-12735 GCA_025585075.1 Nepenthes mirabilis
TGAACAGTGTTTTGGTTATAAAATCTAAGGTATAAGTAGCTATAATCCCAAGTCAATTCATACATTAAACCCCAAATCGAAACTTAAACAGTATTTAGGCGAGGGTTTGGGGCTCCACGAATGAATTTCCATCTCAAACAACAAATTTGAATACTCAAATGATAAATTAGCAAGCCTAAGTCATGAGTAATTATATCTTAGTCCCAAATTAAGTAAAAGCCCCAAAAATTCATGGGTATCATGTTCGGGTGTGGGTGTTAGGGTTTTATTGTCCAAAAACCTATCAAATCTACATATTTAAGCATGGGATTCACATAAACGCATGCTTAGATCTTGGGAATTATAAAATATAAATCTAATCGGATATCGAAACGAGGATACCCAAAGAAAACAAGACAAAAGTGTAAGAAAACGAAAGAGGAGAGTATGAGTGCATTTGCCTCATTCCGATTTATCATCTTTTTACCTAACTCTCAGACGAATTCGGACTCACGATCCTCCATCTCCTCCTTCTCTCTCAAGCTCCTCATCCCTCTCTCTCTTTAAAAGCCCAAAAATGGCCGAAGAACAACATGGGAGAAACCCTTGCGAAATAAATACCCCGACTGGCGCTCGAGAGCAAGTCGGGCGATCATCGGGCTGCCTATTCTATTTTTCGCACTCAGGTGGAGCTCAAGCACTACTCGGGTGTGGATGTTCTATTTTTCACATCCGGTTGGCACCTTGGGTGCTGGTCGGGAGCGGGTCAGGCCTACATCAAGCTTGTAGCAAGCCTACTTCACATTTTTATCGTCCGGGATCTATTTTGACCATTCTAACCCAATTTTTTACATTCTTAGACCCTAATTTTGATTATATAACCTTAATAAGCCATAATTATCATAATTTAAAACTCGAAATCTTATTTACAAATCAATATTTCTCGGTTTACAACTTCGATCCCTGATTTTTTCAGTTTCGGATCTTTGAGCTTTTTAATCCGATTCCTCCCTACCTTTTGACCACAATTCACACATTTTAATTTAATTACCTCATAATTATCATATTTCAAAAATCTAAAATCTCATCACCCATATTAATTATATCTTGAAAACCGATACCTTACAAGACCCAATTTCTTCTTTCTATTTCCGAATTTAACTTTTCATATTCTAACTCTAATCTTTGATTATTATTAATTCAATTATACCCTAATTATCGTATTCTGAAACTCAGGTTTTCATAGATGGCAACACATGTGACGGACTGGGTTATTTTGCTTAAATAACCACCGTAAATAAACACGTAACTTAAGCCCAAAAATAAAAATAATATAATATTTCTGTAGAAAATTAGGTAGAGTTTTGTTTATAAATCAGACGTTTGCCAAAATATAAATATCTGTAATCAACCATGTACAATAATCCACAACGAGATCCACAACACAAACAATATAATTCAACTCATCATGCTACCCAAGATCCCACGCCACAACAACAGGGGTGGCACCGACATTAAAACTCTAGTTCAATGCCGGCTAGGAAGGATGCCAACTAGAAATCTCAATAAGAACCATAACAAAAGAGACCTGCGGAAGCATAACAACCAAAATATACAGCGGAAATTAATTCTTTGTCCATCCATATGAAAACTTCACTAGCATCATGAAATATACTGTATACAATATCCAAAATATAAAACAAAATTTTTGACTCATACATATGATCACACTATGTCCAAGTCCCAAGCTTGCAAGCGATATCAGTTGCCTATTGCGCTTCTATGGCCTACTCAGCCTCATTGGGCATCAGTGTGTTCTCATTTAAAAAGAGATAGTAAGGGTGAGCGTAAAACTTAGCAAATAAAATCATACATCACCATCACAGTCAGATAACAGTAAGAACAATAAAGAAAGATAAATGGGTGGGAGAGAACAACATACTTTCAATGGAACATAACTATGGAAGGAAAGGGAGCATTCGGGATCGTCTAGATCACATGTTTTCATTAGTTACGTTTTATACATCTTCATTATTTTATTAATCTTTGTGGGCCCGAGACCAGTAGGTCGCACTAGCCAACGGTGTGAGAGAACGAGGAAAGGAATGTATCCGCTACACATTCTAAAGCACTGGCTATATTTTAGGCCCGCAGTATTCAGCCCTCGGCTACGTTTTAGGCCTTCAGTACTCGGATATAACAATTCGTCCGATATTTCTTGTGGATCAGGGCAATCCTCGTTCTTCCATAGTAGTGTCCTAAGGTGTACCACATACTTTACCCGCCCCATGAGCGGCCAGAGTTTTCCTTGGGTTCCTACCGTGATGTACGTGGCAAACCAGAGGACTCCAGCCAATGAACATAAGTTCATGGCCCTAGTTTCAAGATTAGTCTTTCCTTGAGGGAGGATCCACCACATTCCATTTATATTCTCCAATCGGGAGATCATATTTCCATCACATATTTCCATCTAGGAGATCAAACCCATCATATCATATTTTATGGATTTTTTCTCAATTTACTTGTACGATTCATATCTTTCTTTTAGGACTTAAGTCTTTTGACAATACATTTTATGTGCTTGGACATTAAATATATGGCGGTGAGCAAAACTTCTTACCTCAACATACCATTTCACCTTGGAGGTCCCCCGAAGCACAATTCTTTACAATTAGAGCACAATTTCTTATTTCTAGGGCTTACAATGTAGCATGAACATTTAGACATAAATTTCATAATAATTAAATGGAGGTAAATCATGCGAATTCATACATTCATCTCGGGTGAACAGTGTCAGGGGACGTTTAGAGCTCTCGGATGCCTCGAACAGGTCGATTATTGTGAGATCGAACGTTCGGTCGATATATATGCATAATTGAGACGTGGTAATTCACATTTTGAGGTCAATTTAATAAAATATGGTGAGAAAATAGAAAACTCCAAATTCATGTAGGTTAGGGTTTGGTGGAACCCATCCGAACGAATCGGTAAGTAAATCAAGCAATAAATTACATATTTCTTGAACATTAGACATGGGTAACATGTATTTCATGGTTTGGGTGGGTATCAAAATGAAAATACCTGATGAAAAACAAATAACAATCGAGAGAGAATGATAAGTGAGAATGAGAACATTTGCCTCGACGCATACTATAATCTTTATAACTGGCTCTCGGATGGATTCAGATTCCATGGCCTCGATCTCTTCCTTTCCCTCTCTAGCTCAGTACTCTCTCTCTCTCTAGATAAGGTTTGGCAGCTGGGAAAATTAAAAATCACAAAGCAGGACGGGGCTTTAAAATGGCCTGATGCTCTAGCGCCAGGCGAGTGTGCAGCGAGCATGGCCTCACTGCCTGGGCCATGCTCAAGCGTGCAGAGAGTGCACAGCGAGTGCTGCCAATCTAGATTCTGCGCTCGCTATGGGCTCGAGTCCACGGCAAGCGCGGGTCAGGCTTGCAGCAAACCTACTTCGTATTTTCATTGTTTGGGACCAATTTTGACCACTCTAACCCAATCTTTCACATCCTTGGACCGTAATTTTGATTATATAACCTTAATAAGTCATGATTATCATAATTTAAAACCCAAAACCTTATTTATGAATTAATATTTCATGGTTAACAACTTCGATTTTCGATTTGCTAATTCTGAATATTTGGGCTTTTAAATATGAATCCTCCTATACCTTTTGACTGCAATTTACTTATTACAACTTAATTTCTCGAATATACCATCTTTCAAAAATTGGTACGTTACAATACCTTATCTTTTGCTAGAAGAATGACATGCTTGGAATGTCTCTTCGGAGACATTCGATAAAATTGGAACGATATAGTGAAGATTAGTATGGTTCTGCACAAAGATGGCACGCATACAAAGCGAGAATTGATCATTGTATTTGATTAAAGAAATGAAGATTCTTCATGATTGAAAGTTACAAATAAAGATGAAGGTCATGTCAAGTCAACTCATTTTTCTTTGTAAGAGAAGTTGTGGAATCTTAGTGGACAACCTCTACCAGAAGATAGAACAATAAAGTGTAAGTCTGATTTTGTTGGTAGCGAAGATGTTGATCATATAGAGGTTTGAAGCTATGGTTAGAGTAAGAGAAATACTTAAGATTGTCCATTCCCACTCATCGCTGTGATCGGGTGAATAATCATTCCCATAGATCTTTCATTGCTGAAGAGTCGATAGATGAAGAGCATGAAGTTCAGCCTCCTAAGGCAACATATAGGAGGAGGTTAAAGAATTTGCAAGATTTGTTGAAACAAGATAGTAGTTGAGGATTTCAAGACTTAATTTAAAAGCAGTCAATACCGTTCTGACTCTTGACTCATGGCAAAGAGCTAGACTAGATGTTGATCAAACAGGAACAGCTCTGGGAAAAGTCTTTTCAAAAGAAATTAAAGTATTAGAGTCAGAACTCGAAGGATAGATTCGTTTGTCATCCAAGGATAAGCTAAAGGAAAGTCAGATGAAGTAATTTCTTCCTCCCCAAAGTTCAAGTTTGCAAGGTCAGTTTACAAGTTTAGCAAGAAGAAGTACGTGAGACGAGTTTGCTTTATCAGAAATGGAGTCTATTTTAAATTGCTGCCAAATATGCCATTGTTAAAGGATTGTTCAAATCCTAGGCATCCGGATTCTAGACGTCCAGATAGGAGTTAGATGGCTCCAGCAATGCATTTTTCATAAATAGTTTGTGAAGTTAGAGTCGGATCCTTTATCATGGAAAATTGTTTCGGTAAGTCAGTCCCATTCTACATTTCGGGATATGAGTCCTCTGAGTTCCAAGGAAGAATTAGTAAGAAGGCTTAAGAATTAATTTCGGCATTGCGTACAAGTCATCTGTTGAAAGATGGGTTGTAGAGTCCCACATTGGATTGGAGAGGGAACGAAGTGTGCTTTATAAGTTGTGGATACCCTTCCCATGTAGATGCGTCCTGGGAACCTGTGGGGGGGTCGCCAGGAGAAAACCTTGAGGGCCTGCGTATGGTTGGAGATGTTGGAAAGTTCTCCCAGGCCAAAGAGGATAATATCTCGCCACGTTGTGTCGTCGCTGCGC
Organism: Nepenthes mirabilis; assembly: GCA_025585075.1. Lineage (NCBI taxonomy): Eukaryota > Viridiplantae > Streptophyta > Magnoliopsida > Caryophyllales > Nepenthaceae > Nepenthes > Nepenthes mirabilis. Next base: position 5,045 of record JAODPA010025904.1, read on the forward strand.
CACTCTAGGAGACGCCTTTTGGGGGTGGTGGAGGCCGTCTGTTAGGAACAAAATCGTGCGGCTTGTGTATGGCTGGAGACGCTGGAAAGTTCTCCCAGGCCAAAACGGACAATATCTACATGCGGGTGTTCGAGGATGTTACAAATGGTATCAGAGATGGGGCCCGGTTCGATGTGCCAGCGCGGACGTTGGGCTCCCAAGGGGGTGAACTGTGATATCCCACATTGGATGAAGAGGGGAATGAAGCGTGCTTTATAAGGGCATAGATGTGAGATCCAAAAATTTAATATGTTAACCGGCCTCTTCCATAGAATCCAAAATTGGCCCGTTTAATGAAAAACACAAAGGCCCAAAAAGGCTGACCAGTAAAGAATGGGCCGCTAGCATGGAAATGGAGCAGTTGGCCTGAATTCAATTGATGGTAACTAAAGATAAAAGTAAACTTTATGGTCGAGTTAGAATCCAACTAGGCGGCGACCAAATGAAATAGGTAAACCAACCTAGTTACTCCACCTACCCCCTGAAAAGAAGTACGGGAGTAAGTGACTTACCCCACTTATTCCACCAAACTCTTCCTCTATATAAACCCGGCACTGGTTGATGCACAGGCAAGTAGAAGGAAGAGAGTGAAGGGGAAAAGCTTCAAGACGATAAAATTTAGGCTATCAACTTTTAGGCAAGTGTACCTCATACGCTACTCTTTTAAGTTCTTTTTTTAAGAATATTGCTAAGTGTACCCCAATTTTCAAAGTTCATGTTTTAAGAACTCCCGTTTCTAAGTCCAGTTTTAAGAAAAATTACTAGTGTTTCTCCTTCCGATGCTCACTATTTTAAAGTTACTGCTTAAGTTGTAATTACGGCATGATGGATTTTATGGTTAGCTCATATTCTATGTTTTCTACCACTGTTCTTGCTTAAATCGAAATTGCATAAAATCCGAACTAAAAATGAAATCGGCATGGTAAGCATCAAAATCGGCCCCTTGTATGTTGAAATCAAATCGGCCCCCTTGAATGATAAATTAATTTCGGCTTTCCTTAATAAAAGAATCAAGTCTGGTTTTCTTAATAAAGAATCATGACCGGTTTTCCTTGCTAAAACGTCAAGTCTGGTTTTCTTCATAAAGCATCAAGTCCGGTCTCTCTTCATAAAGCATCAAGTCCGGTCTCTCTTCATGAAACATCAAGTCCGATTTTCTTCATGAAGCATCAAGTCCGGCCCTTTAAAGCTTAAAACAAGATCCCCCCTTAAGTATGAAATAAGTCCGGCTTCTTAAGCTTGAAACAAGCCCCTCCATTAAGCATGAAATAAGTCCGGCCTTCTTAAACTTGAAACAAGACCCTCCCTTAAGCACGAAATAAGTCCGGCTTCTTAAGCTTGAAACAAGATCCTCCCTTAAGCATGAAATAAGTCCGGCTTCTTAAGCAACATCCTCCCTTAAGCATGAAATAAGTCCGGCTTCTTAAGCTTGAAACAAGCCCCTCCGTTAAGCATGAAATAAGTCCGGCCTTCTTAAACTTGAAACAAGACCCTCCCTTAAGCATGAAAGGAGGTTCGACCTCCTCTAATGCCTAAAAGAGGTCTGGCCTCCTCTAATGCCTAAAAGAGGTCCGGCCTTCCTTTGAAGATGAACCACGTCGGCCACGTGTGAAAAGAAGTCCAACCTTCCCTTTGATTGTAAAAGAGGTCCGGCTTTTTCCTTAAGCCTAAACCAAGTTCGGTTTTCCCCTTTGAGCCAAAAAGAACTCCGACTTTTTAAGAAAAAGAATTCCGACTTTTTGTTTAAAAAAAACTCTAGCTTTTTAACAAAAAGAACTCCGGCTTTTTGTTTAAAAAGAACTCTGACTTTTTAGGAAAAGAACTCGGCTTTTTGAGAAAACAAACTTCGGCTTTTTGAGAAAAAAAAAAAGAACTCCGACTTTTTGAGGAAAAAAAAAAGAGCTCCGGCATTTGAGCTCCGACTTTGGTGTGAAGAAAATGAAGTCCGGCCTCCCTTCTCATAAGATCCAGACAAAGCTAAACTCTGAACCGGCTTTATGATAAGACGAATAAGTTCTGACTTTAGCTTCGGGAGATAAGGTTCTCCGGCATGCCTTAGAACTTTATGATAGTAATCGAGGATAATTCTGTCCATGGAGTTAATTATGGTCCGCCCTGTCCTTGGGGCGTTACGGTCAGGAGGAAAGTGAACTCTGTCCATGGAGCTATAGTGGTCCACCCTGTCCTCGGGGTGTTACGGTCAGGAGGAAAGCTTAGTTCTAGCGTAACTTCGGGTGGCACACCGATCCCACGAGACAGGATACTTCTGTTCAGTTATCAGCCTTGGATTGTGTGGACTGAATACAATTTATCCTCGATTAATGCCTCCTCCGAAGAATAAGAGAAGACTTCTATGACAAAATCGACTCTGGCTAAGTATTGATTATAGCATGACATATGATTTTGTTCTGATCTTTCTACTTCAGTTTTTTGATCTGTTACTGTTATTAATAACTATACATCCACCTGACAACACAAATATTTTATGATAATCGGCACGTACCTTGTTGAACTCCAACTCACTGTTTTCTGTTTTTTCCCCTACAGGTGAAACCTTAGAACTTGTGCCTGACGAGTTGGAGTGATTAGAGCTTATCTGAAGGAGTATTAAAGACTCAGAAGCTTATTTTGGAGGATATCATTGTAATGATTTGACTTTGATTCATAAACTTTATAGCTAGACATCTTCAATTATGTACTTAGAAATGAACATTTTGGAATGAATACGAATGCTTTCGCAAGTGTTAGAATAACTTCCGCTATATTTCTTATGGTTAAAAGTATATGGGTCCTAGATGGTATCAAGATCCTGTGTTACAAAAAAAAAAAAAAATCCCATTCCGTCACACCATAACGGTCCGCCAAACTCGGGGCAATGCCAATCTGTTGGCCACCTCTCCAGTTTGCTGCAAAACCTCAAAAGGCCTATCAAACCTCAAGCAAAATCTATCATTTACCCACGAAATTTAAAATTCTTCTCTTTATGATGCTTTCAGAAACCTCTGACCGCTCTTCTTGATCATCTAATCAGGCTGCAAATCTGATCACTTACTTTAATCCTCAATTCAAATCTTATAACAGATAGTTGTGAATCTACACGCTTTCACTGCACAACTCTGATCGATCATCTGCTTCCAATCGCAATCAAGGGCCTCAAAATTAGAATACCTTGCAACCTCCTCTTCTCGATAATATGTTGGCAGCCAAACTCGAGAATGACCTTCTGATCAGTAAGCAAAGAGCTAACTTTATCAACTTATTCATCGTCATCCAAAATGCCACCACAGACCAAAAATAAAATCTCGAAGGCTTTTTCTTCTTATCTTCTTCCTTCAAGCACAAGATACATGATCAACTTACTACTCCACCAGGAGGAAAATCTTCAATGTTCCTTACAAATTTAGACCACTCCTACTCCACAATAGTTGCTGACAACCTCAACCGCTCCATCAATTTTCTTCCACTAATCGAGGCTTTACTTGATCACGTCCAATTACAGTTTGACCAAAAATGACTTCATGTCCAATCTTCACAAGAGATTCTTCCGCAAATAGGAGCATAGTTCGGAGCCCAATCCTGATAGGGATTATTCACCGATAACTCTACAACTTCTCCGCTCAAAATGAAGATAGAAGACATTGTAGCGCAAACTCCTAATGCAACTCTAACCCAAACAGCAAGCACATAGGCTGAGAATGGATCCACCTATCTATCACTTTGTCGATAAAATTCTCCTTCTATCCCGTGAGATTTCAGACCAATCCAATCAAAGCTGTCACTTCTCCAAAATCGCAGGACTCAACAAAACCTCCACATAGTCAATGTCCTCAAACCGGATTTTAAATCAAAGTCTTCACCTAAAAATCCAAATCGAATCTTATAACTAAGGGTTACAAACCAAAATGCTTCCGATTCTCTTATGAACATATGACATGACATGACAAATCCGATGACTTCTGACCCAAAATATCATCAATAATATTCTCTTTCTTGGCTAATACTGAAACTCACTAGCACAGCCCTTAAGAGATCCACCCACTTACATTACCACATGATTAACTCCTTTTCCGAATTAATTTCTTCAAACCTTTATAATCAAATTGAACAACAATTATCTCTAAACAAATAACATTTCTAAATCTTCAAAGGAAAGATCTTAACTGCTAACTCCAAGCTATAAGTGGAGTAACCTTAATCATAAACATTCAACAGCCGAAACCCATAAGCAACCACTCAAATACGCCGCATTAGAACATAACCTTAAATCTTCCTCGGAAGTATCACAACTTACCATAGATTAACTTGATCCATCAGGGATCGACCAAATCGACATCGTCAATAATCTGGCCATAATTTCCCTTTGAAATCTCTCCTCACAATTCTAATGAACATCAATTGCTTTTGAGCCAAAAGTCCCATGGAAGCTACAATTCTTGAAGAATCTTCAACAATTCGCTTACATATTCAAGCAGACCCAAGAATTATCTCACCTTTGCGACAAATGACAGTCTTTTTCAACCGGCTACCATTTCAATCTCCTACAAATCTACAAACATGCCATTGAAGATACAACATGTCCAAAATAACACTACTTCTAACCAAACTTGCTTCTCCTCAATTGGGCAAACAACAAACTATCCTTTGTAGCTATGACACAGTCCACAGAAGAATCTCATGTCCCACATAAATTTTTTGAACAAATCAAAATATCATTAATAAATCCATCACAAATAAGCCTAAATATGGCCGAAAGATCCGATTCATAAGATTTATAAAAAATGCCAACGAAAACACTAATCCAAAAACACCACCGAAGCTCAGAACGATCGTACCTTTATCATGAAGGCTATCTTAGGTATTTTCTCCCGATTAATCTTTATTGACAATACTACGAATGCAGATCAATTTTAGGAAATATCGAGCCCTAACCAATGATCAAATAAGTCACCTATCAATTACCAACATTTGTCATCAAATGATTCATTTTCCAAATGAATTAAATTTTTAATAATTCATGAATAACCTCATCAATTTATCTTACTCATCCCAAAGGCATTAAACACCCCACGGCAAAGCACTCGGCCAATGCCTTATCGATTTTATGTAGGGTCCTTGAAATCGATGTCACTCTCGACACAACCTCATCAACAACCTCAATTTAATGATCATAAGACAATCCAGGCTAATCCTCTAAGAAATAGCCTTGAATTAACATACAATTAGAAAATTCTGAATGACCGCAGAATGACTTCTAGATGTGGCCACATATATGAACTAAACTCGACACACATGATCATTAATTAACTTGTAGGTACAATGATATCAATTTCATTGTCACTCGATTAGCTCTTTATTATATTCAAAATTCACAGCCCAAATTGCAAATTAGAATATTATTACCGAAATTATCTATACTAATGTAGAGACTTGCCAATCAAATTACTCCTAATATCACATCAAAGTTTGGCACCTCAAATAAAATTAGATTAGCCAACCATTCATATTTGCACACCCAAACTGGACACTAGAGTTCACAATCTTAACAGATCAAAGGTTTGTCCATCAAGGATAAATTTTATCAAACCTCATTCTAAAAATTGGAAAAATATACAACATTTATATACAGTCTCAAAGGCCACAGACTTATTTTCGTATTTTCACCAACTAAATTCACCATCCTTATTATCCTAAATGCCAATTGGAGAGTGCCTCTTCCAAAAATTGCCTCCACAAAACATCATAAGAAATAGAATACGACACTAAAAAGCCTACCACTGACTTATCTCACTCTCCAACTCATAGACAGTAGATCGAACTTCATTTGAGTAATCAAAAACCTCAAACACGTTCATCACTTTTTGAAACTCAATTAAAGCCATAATTAGATAAAAAATTTCAAAAATTTTTAAAATTTTCTCACTCTTAATCATTCGAAGGGCACTCCATCTTGCCCCTAACAAACCATCTTAAACATAGCAACCAAATTCTCATCTAGTTACTAATTCGAATCACCAATTACGTCACTCACATGACTTATCATTGCCAATTAATCGGCTGCTTGAGTTGAATTCAAATATTTATAATGCAAACTTTCATTCTTCACCATAGGCTGTACTTATCGTGATAAATATTTGACCAATTTCTCACCTAAGATGACCAAAAATATATATATATATCTCCTTATGACCTTTTCTCTCATACTACCTCTGTCACGACCCAGGAACATAATTTATGTAGGTCAAAAATAAAATTGATAATAATATTTTCATCAACTATAAAAATCTAATCTGAGTGTGACAGTCATATACATATAGAATCCAATATAATAAAACCCGCACAAGATCTCATCGAATATAAATTCAGACAAATATAATATACATCCTTCTATCCAAATATCACAAGGAAGGTTTTTAACACTATAATAACTCATCAATATAATACAATAACTCCAATATATCTCATACATGGATCAAGGCTCTCATCCTGCTGAAGACACAATCATATCACATTCTCGAGATTTGTAACATACCCAACATGAATATCTCCACTCACGGATAGAGATCTGCCGCATCAAATCACGTCTAAACTCTTGCAAGTGTATCCATACATTAGTCTGAAGGAATAAAATATGAAAATATGAATTTAGAATTCAGCAAGTATTATGTATATGAAAACAGTGTATATAAATCAGAGGGAAGGGATGTCACATTACAACCACGTAAAACATAAAACACAAAGTCTATGAAATTTTTAAAAATCGAGGAGATGTCTCATACTAAATAATAGTCTGCATCAAACAATCCATCCGGGACATAATCGTAATAAATAATGATCTGGTCAAATATCATAGACAATGTTATATCATGTGATCCGAGGTCACATAGACCGCAACTGTCCCCACATCCGTATGGGACATATATCATTATCCGGATCTAATTCTCATAATATAAAAATCGAGAGAAGACTGTCAAAACTAAAACATAAATCAAAATATGTTCTGAGTTTGTCACATATTTCTACGTATGAGATAGTCCTATCATCCAATTGTTGGTTAATCAGTGTATCTCAAAATTATCTTCCACCCAAATACATATAGAACTATAAAGTATGCACGAAATCGGAGAATGAAAAATAAATAATACCAATTTGATCAAAGGTTACCCTCATCTGATAACTACGACTATATCCATTGCGATTTAAGCTAGCAGCTCAAGACTTAGTTACGGTTTAGGCCAGTAACTCAAGGCCATCTATATACTCTGTCTCTCATAGATTAGAAGTTGCTCACTTTGTTTCACCACCTGTGACTTTGGATGCAATCTCAAATTTTAGTTATATATATTAGAGTGTTCGAATATATTAGTTCTGTTAATTTCTTACGATAGTTTTTATTTAAATGCACAATGGGGTAGGTTAGTTACTAAACGCCTCAACCTTCTTGTCGACGGAAGGGGGCCATATCATATATGTCCCCGTTGGGATTAAACCTCCCCATCGGGAGCGGTGTCAATATTTCATGCCTTGGATCACATATGACGACCCATCGGATCTTGGACTGTCATGGTCCCATAGTGACCCCGCACTCATCAATATGCATGATTAATGTAAAGTCTAATTCATGGTTTCACAATATACGGATACACAAAAATATA
>JAODPA010025915.1:0-12735 GCA_025585075.1 Nepenthes mirabilis
AATACTCTTCAAAATTTTTATAATATTTAATTAATTTTTATCACACCCAAATTATCCAAAAATAAATTAACTCAATTAAATCTAGATAAAAATATTCGAAATATTATACTCTCCCTCACTTATAAAAATTTTATTCTCGAAATTAATGAATCCTAGGAATTAATTAAACCTGCGTACCTCATAATAGATGGGGATACTTCTCTCAAATTTCATCTCTCTCTCCCATGTCACCTCCACACGAGAATGATTCATTCATAAAGCTTTCACGGGGAGAATCGTCTCCAAACACAAGATCTAACCCTTGCAATCTGAAATCTCCACTGGCTCCTCCAAATACAATAAATCCTCATTGATAACTAAGGGGCCATAATCAATAACATGCGTCAGATCGTAGATGTACTTCCTCAATATTGATACATAGAAAACGTATGCAACTCGGCAAAACTTGGTGGTAAGGCCAACTGATACACCACTTCTCCGACCTTCTCTAATATCTCGAACAGTCCGATATAACATGGCCTCAACTTACCTTTGACGCCAAACCTTGTGATTCCCTTCGACGGTAAAACTTTAAGGAGCCAAAAATCACCGACCTCAAATCGGAGCTCTGATCTTCTTCGGTCCACGTAGCTCTTTTGCCGGCTTTGGGCAAGTCTCAACTTATCAACAATCACAGCAATCTTTTTCGATATCTCTCTAATAATATCAGGCCTCATGAGTCGTCTGTCTCCAATCATCTCCCAATGGATCGGAGATCGGCATTTCCTACCATATAGTGCTTCAAACGAAGCCATACCAATACTTGCCTGAAAGTTATTGTTGTACGTGAACTCCGCTAACGCCAGGTGATCACCTCAACTTCCTTTAAACTCTATCACTGAGGCTCGAAGAATGTCATCCAGAATCTAAATGGTCCACTATGACTGACCATTGCTCTGGGATGGTAAGCCGTATTGAATTTCAGATTCGTCCCTAATTTCCTATGCAAGCTCTTCCAAAACTTAGAGACGAAACACGGATCACTGTTGGACACAATAGATGCTGGCACACCGTATAATCTAACAATCTCACTGATATACAGCTGTGCCAGGCAACCATGGGAATACGTAGTCCGAATGGTTATAAAATGTGTAGATTTCATCAGTCGATCCATAATAACCCAAATTGTATCGTGATTCCTCAGAGTCCTATGCAAACCGGAAATAAAGTCCATCGAAATGTCCTCCCACTTCCAACTCAGGATGGACAACGGCTACAACAATCCTGAAGGCTTCCTCCTCTCAACCTTAAGTTGTTGGCAAATGAGACATCACCTAACAAAGGCAACTATTTTCCTACGTATGTTCCTCTACTAGAACATCTTCCTCAAATTTTAGTACATTTTATTGATCCTGTTAGAAACATTTGTCTTATTGGCATATTCCGTGACCATATGTATTATTGTATCGATGTCGGGTTGTGGGTTGTTGAGTTACAGTCTGTTCTGTCCGTTCCGTCCTCCAGTCGTTTGAGCCCGTTCGAAGCCTCCGCGCCCTCAGTGTGCTCGCTACCCTCTCGAGTCCAAAATCCATAATATACCCCGCTCGCCGTGTGCTCGATACCCGCTCGAGCCCAAAAATCTAGAATGGTGCCCACTCACTGTGCGCCTCCACGCGCTTGAGCGCACGTAGGGTTTCTCTGGAAACCCTCTGTGCACCCGCCGCGCTCTCAAGTTGCGCTCGAGCTCCGGTGTAACGGGCAAGTTTCTAAATGATATTTTTGAGCCCTCTATAAATACCTATCTTATATTTTGGGAACCCTAATAAGTTAGAAAGGACTCTGGAGATTTGATTTTCGTGCCCCACTTTTGAGAAGAAAGTTACTTATACTCCATTGATATTACTCCTCTTGAGAAAACCTGAAGTTATAAGATTGCTCTTTATGTTCAAATAAGTTTTCTCATCACCTTACTTTAACCATTGAAACACTACCTTCTACCTTCGTTGGAGACGTTGGTTTGTGAAGAAGGAGATCCGATCGTGTTCGGCAATTCAAGTGGCTAGAGATGGAAGATTGACGTGAAGACTGGAAGGTGTCCAGTTCCGTTGCCGCGAGCAAATCCAAGGAGTTCCTTGGTAGGGATCACGTGAGGAGAATAAGTCGGCTAGGTTAGCACATCGTTACCATCCGATCTATAAATTGATTTTTATTGTGCATTACTTCCCTTGTCGTTGAAACCCGGAGGGTTTTTCTCGATTACCATGGGCATCGAATTTTCCCTTCGTCACCAAAAATCGTGTCTTTTTACTATTATTTGCGCTCTTTTATGTTAACGTGAATAATCAAGTTTCAACCTCGGTAAAAATAACGGAAGCAGTAAATAATAAATATTCAATACACGTCAAGAATATTTAGATCTAGATGTAATGATACTAATTAATCATACACAAGTATAAAAGAGAGCAAACAATACCAAAAAGACACAATTTTTGGTGACGAAAGAAAAACTCAATACCCACGATAATCGAGAAAAACTCTCCGAGCTTCAACTGCTAGGGAAGCAATGCACTATGAAAATCAACTTACAGACCAGGTGGTAACGACGCGCTAACCTAGCCAACTTACTCCCGTCACGTGATCCCTACCAAGGAACTCCTTGGATTTGCCCGTGGAAACGGAACCGGACACCTTCCGGTCTTCACGTCAATCTTCCCTCTCTAGCCATTTTAATTGTCGAACACGATCGGATCTCCTTCTTCACGAACCAACGTCTCCAACGAAGGTAGAAGGCAGTGTTTCAATGGTTAAAGTAAGGTGATGAGAAAACTTATTTGAACATAGAGAGCAATCTTATAACTTTAGATTTTCTCAAGAGAAGTAATATCAATGGAGTATAAGTAACTTTCTTGTCAAAAGTGGGACACGAAAATCAACTCTCCAGAGTCCTTTCTAACTTCTTAGGGTTCACAAAATATAAGTCGGGTATTTATAGATGGCTCAAAAATGTCATTTAAAAACTTGCCCGTTGCACCGGCGCTCGGGCCCAACTCGAGCGCGTGGAGGCGAACAGCGAGCGGGTACCATTCTGGATTTTGAGCTCGAGTGGGTATCGAGCGCACGGCAAGCGGGGTACATTCCTGATTTTGGACTCGAGCGGGTAGCGAGTGCAGGGAGGGCGCGGAGGCTTAGGACGGCCTCGAGCGACTGGAGGACGGAACGGACAGAACGGACTGTAACTCAACAACCCACAACCTAACATCAATACAATAATACATATGGTCACAGAATATGCCAATTAGATAAATGTCTCTAACAATCTTTCCCTTTGGCAATTCTATGACAAAACCTAGAAAGTAAATAAATATAAGTGAATCATGGGTTCAGACCACCGAGATAGAACTCGTATATATAAAAATCTACTCCTAGTGAGAAATAAGAGATACAACAAAAGGAGAAAAAAAACTACACTAGTATGGCTGTGTCGATGTGGGGACAACTGTGTCAGTGTAACAGAGTTACCTGGTCAAGTAGGGTTAGTACTAACAAGACAAAGATACAGGCAATAATAGGTACAGCATGCAATAATAGGAACAAGACAAAGATACCGGCAGTATGCAAGTTTAACATAAAGAGCAAGTCAACAAATAATATAAATAGCTAATCAACAGATAACATAAATAGCACGTCTCCCCCTAACAGACATATCCCCCTAACAGAAATAATTACATCTCGCCTTCCTAAGCTCCCCCTACCAGCATGCACCAAAATAAACCTAGAGGATCTCCCGCTTTTTGTCACGAAGAGCTAAAGAGAGGGGATCACTCAGAAATGGAAGAATCGTCGGGGGGTGGAGAGCCATAATGTTGCCGCTAGTGCCGAAGCTCAGCCTCCTAGGTAGCCAAATGAACATCCAACCGCTCAAAACTAGCAAGTACGTGGGACTGGAGTTGAGATTGGGAAGCAAGAATCTACTCCTGGGAGGAATAAAGACGCTCGAAATGATCAACAAGATGAGACATCTGACCCATCAGAGCGGCTGAGGAAGAGATGGAGTGTCGATGCGAAGTAGAAGGTCCAGGACCCGAGGGGTCAGAGAACGACGAGGCAGAGCAAGGGGGGCCTTCGTCCGGCTGAGGAGGAGGCGCGTCAAGGAGAGGATCATCAAACGGCTCCCGGAGGTCTATAGCAAAGCGACGTGCGTGGGACCGACTCTGAGCAAAGGTGGTGAAAGTGATGGGACGGCCGAGTTGGAGACGAGGAAAATTAGCGAATGGGTGACCAAGCCCAGCAAGCAACCGCTAAATAAGGCACCCGTGAGGAAGGTTGCCCTCTTTCCGGTCGGTGAAGTGGGAAATATTTTGAGTGATGAAGTGAAATGGTAAATCAATCGGGTGATCACTCAATAGAGTATACAAAAATAAGGCTTTTTTCTGGGGAATGGATGAGAAGTGGGAAATAATAACAGGTTCGTGAGCATGATACAGCTCACGACTAGATGCCGAGGGGAGAGGTAAAAGGTCTTGAAAGCTTTGTCATTCCACTCCAGAGGGGCACCATGGAGAAAGGTGGCAACCTCATTGTTAAGAGGCCGGAAGAACGAAGAATAATGGTAGGCCAGGTTTTTCACCCGAGGGATACCAAAAACGCGTGCAAGAACATCAGTAGTGATGTGAAAGTGTGCCCCCCGCATGAAGGTGGAGAAAGAATCGTGAGAAATCGCATGAATATTAGAGTAAAACTCTTGAATGAGAATAAGCGACGGAGCAACCGAACCTGTGAGGATCGGTGCCCAACCGCGGTCAGCGAAGAGAGAGGAGATGGAAGGATCAACAGAGTCAAAGCGGACTTCCCGTTCAAGGGAGAGTTGGCGATGTGACATGTGGGTGGTAAAGAGAGTCTCGGCCTGAGGACTGATAAATCGATCGGGAGCGGAGATCCCACTCGGCCGAGGGCCTTTGCCACTTGACTTACGTGACATAGACCTTTTTGGAGCTGACATATTGAGAACGCACACAATGGAGAAGAAGGATGGTAGATCTGGCAAATCTGGTGGTGAGTGAGAGGGAGAAAGGAGCCCAACGCAAGGAGAGGGTAAAAGAAGCAAAGAACTCGAGGGTTTGGGCGGCGCACGCTGCGCGCTAGATGATAAAGGCCAGCAGCGGGCGCTCGAGCCCACAGTGGGCGAGCGCAGAAATGTGCATCCTTTTTCCCTTTTTTTGTTTTATGTTTAATTTGTAGACGTCATTTAACAACAATTTGACGTAGGAAATTTTAGCTCACTTTTCTTTACCTAAAATTTTCTCCCCGAATACACTTTCTGATTTAACATTTTACTTGTTTATTCAGTTTCTAAATCTGTTCAACAAGTTTATTTATTTTTGGCCATTGTTTTTAATTGTACAAAAAATTTATGATGTAACATTGAGAACAAATATGACATACTTTTTCACACGCATGACAGGTATGCACAAATTTAGGTATGGAAGAACTGTTCATAGATCTTTGATTGAATTTGGTAGAAGACTTGAAAGTTTTTGAGGACTTATTCATAACCTTTTGATTATGCAGATTAGACAAATGGGTTGAGACAAATCGATTATCCACACGTCGAGACGGTTGCTTAGTAATTTTGGATGTATTAGCGTGTTGGTGTGGAAATTTTGTGGTGGGAAAGGAAATTATTTTAGGTTTCACGCCAGTTTGACAAATATTCTCAACATGCCCCAAACCATGTTTATTTCCACCAATTTTTCTCAACCCGACATATGATCTAATTTTGTGGACCCTTTTAAAAATTATTTCAAATCCTTTCTAGTAGCCTCAAGTTCAGATTCTAGAGTTGAGATTTATTTAGTAGATGAAATTTTCATATTCTCAATGTCTTGAATTTTAGCATCTAACTCAGATTGTTGAGCTAACTTTTCTTTTTCCAAATCCATGACCTTACCGTTTAAGGTTCTATTTAGTTTCTTTACTTTTAAACATTCTTTAAACAGTTTATCATATGCTTCTTGAAGTCCATCAAATTCAGGTTCTGACTCATCCTCAGAGTCATCAGATTGATTAACGTTCCTTACTGCATTGTCACATATTGATGTCATAAAAGCCATGTACTTGACAGGGCCCTCTTAAGAACATTTGTCACCCTCTTCTTCTTCGTCATCGCTTAAGATCACATTAGTTGTAAAAGTTTGACCTTGTTGGTGTTTAAGATTTGGACCTTCAGCCCGATAGTGACCAAACCCTTTATATTCATGACAATAAACTCCTTGAGTAGTTTTTTATTTGAAGTCCTTAAATTCACGTCGGTCTTTCTTCTCAAATTTAGCTGAACGTTTTAAGTCCACATCAAATTTGTTTAATGAAGATCTGTTTGTCTTCAAAAACTTTTTAAAATTCTTAACAAATAATAAAAATTTGCCATCGCTACACGATTCTTCATCAGAATCCCGATTTCTCTCTTCCCTACTTAATTTTAGAGCAATTGATTTATTTTGCCTTGATTATGGCAATGTGTGCTCATAAGTTTGAAGGGATCCTACCAATTCTTCAATTTTTAATTTGTCTAAATCTTTACTTTCTTCAATTGCAGTAACTTTTGGTCTAAATCATTCAGGCAAAGATCGTAGAACTTTTCTAACAATTCTATTTTTCAAAATTCGTTCTCCTAAATTAAACGTGAAATTTACAATATCATTTAGTTGCACATAAAATTCATCAAATGTCTCGTCATCCTTTATTCGTATTTCTTCAAATCTAGTGGTGAGCATTTGTAATTTTAAATTTTTAACCAATTTAATACCTTTATGAGTGATTTCTAGGATGTCCCATGCATCTTTAGAAGTTTTACACATAGAAATTCGTTTAAACTCATCAGGAGATACAGCCATAAAAATAGCATGTAACCCCTTACTATTCCAATTACAAGTATTATGTTCGTCTTTTGACCATAAAGACAAGGCTTTTGATTCATCACCACTCTTGGGTGGAGTCTACCCAAGTTGGATACTAACTCATACACGCTCATCCAAGGATTTGAGGAAGGCTCTCATCCGGACCTTCCAATATGCATAATTGTTCCCATCAAAGAAGGGAGGTATAGAGAGCGATCCACTCATATACATCTAGAACAGGGTCGTGGATCGGGGTGAGTCTCTGATACCAATTGAAAAAGTACTTTTTGTGCTAACGTGAACAATCAAGTTTTGACCATGGTAAAAACAATAGAAGCAGTAAATAATAAATATTCAATACACGTAAAGAATATTTAGATCTATATACAACGATAATAATCAATCATACACAAGTATAAAAGAGTGCAAACAATAGTAAAAAGACACAATTTTTGGTGACAAAGAGAAAACTCAATACCCACGGTAATCGAGAAAAATTATCCGGACTTCAACGGCCAGGGAAGCAATGCACTATGAAAATCAACTTACAGACCGGGTGGTAACGACACGCTAACCTAGCCGACTTACTCTCGTCATGTGATCCCTACCAAAGAACTCCTTGGATTTGCCCACGGCAACGGAACCGAACACCTTCTGGTCTTCACGTCAATCTTCCCTCTCTAGCCACTTGAATTGCCGAACACGATCGAATCTCCTTCTTCATGAACCAACGTCTCCAATGAAGGTAGAAGGCAGTGTTTCAATGGTTAAAGTAAGGTGATGAGAAAACTTATTTAAACATGAAGAGTAATCTTGTAACTTTAGGTTTTCTCAAAAGGAGCAATATCAATGAAGCATAAGTAACTTTCTTCTCAAAAGTATGGCACGAAAATCGACTCTCGAGAGTCCTTTCTAACTTCTTAGGGTTCCCAAAATATAAGACGGGTATTTATAGAAGGCTCAAAAATGTCATTTAAAAACTTGCCTGTTGTACTGGAGCTCGAGCACACCGCGGCGCACATAGGGTTTCCAGAGAAACCCTACGTGCACTCGAGCGCGTGGAGGCGCACAGCGAGCGGACACCATTCTGGATTTTGGGCTCGAGTAGGTATCGAGCGCACGGCGAGTGGGGGTACATTCTGGATTTTGGGCTCGAGCGAGTAGCAAGCGCACGGAGGGTGCGGAGGCTTCGGACGGGTTCGAGTGACTGGAGAACGGAACAGACAGAACGGACTGTAACTCGACAACTCACAACCCGACATCGATATAATAATACATATAGTCACGAAATATGCCAATTAGACAAATGTCTCTAACAGATCCCAAGGTGAATAGTGTATCTGGTCTGATGCGCCTCTTTCATGATTTCTTCCTTCAGCTCCTTATCGTCAAGCAGACATAGTCGCTCCCAGAATCTTTAAATTTCATTTGCACGAACACTGAAATCAACTTGGGAATCTCTACCAAGATTGCCAACAATGTTCATAAAAACGGATCATTTACCTGTCCTTCCTTGATTTTGGGCTGCACCTATAAAAAGGATAGCATCATCCTATTACCCTTAACATAACGCTGGATGTGGCAGGATTTCAGACAATCCAGCATCTCCATCTGTTCAAGCTGCATCCTCACCACCAAGCTAGTCCGGTGACTCAGGGCATCCACAACTACATACGCCTTCCTCGACCGATATTGGATCTCACAATAGTAGTCTTTAAGGAACTCGATCCATTGCCATTGCCTCATATTCATCTCCTTCTATGAAAATAGATGCTTAAGGTTTGATCCGGAGCTAATGATACCCCAATTGAAAGTCGATCTTTAAGAACACTTGGATCAATTGATCGAAGAGGTTATCAATCCGCGGCAACGGGTACTTGTTCTTTATCGTGATTTTATTCAACTCACGATAATCCATGTAAAGCCACAGGGTTCCATCCTTCTTTTTCACAAACAGGACAGGAGCACCCCATGGCGAAATGCTGGGTCTAATAAAACCCATATCAAGCAAATCTTGCAACTACTGTTTCAATTCTTTCAACTCAGCAGAGGTCATGCGATAAGGGATCCTCAAAATAGGTGCCGATCATGGTACAATATCAATTCCGAACTAAATCTCACGGTGTGGGGGTAGAGCAATAACTTATCGGAAAACACATCCTAATACTCACACACAACCAGAATCTTCTTCGCAGACAATTCCCGACTCTCCACAATGCTAGCATAGGCCAAAAAGGCTTAACAACCACTCCTCAACAAATGGCAAGCTTGGAAAGCTGAAATAAAGCTAGACTCCTTCAATCTCTGGATTCCTTGAATGTGAAAAGGGTCACACTCTGGAATCACAAAATCTACTCTATTGTGGAAGTAGTCAATAGTTGTATGATATTTTGACAACCAATCCATACCTGAAATAACATTAAAATCATGCATATTCAGAAGAATCAAATCCACAACTAAAGGCAACCCATTCACCTCAGCAATGCACCCAGGGTAGGAAAAATCGATAATAACAGGGGATCCCGTGAGCGTCGATATAACCAGAGAGAAATCAAGAGTTATGGGAGAGGATGCAATAAGACAGGCAAATTAGGGAGAAACAAATGAATGCGTAGACCCAAAATCAAAAAGCACAGAACAAGAAATGTCATAAATGGAGAGAATACCTTCCACCACGTTATCTGATGCCTTGGCTTCACTCGCCGACACTGCAAAGGTCTTTCCTTGTATCACAGGCTTCGGAGCATGGACCTTCAGTGGATGAGGGCATTCTTTGGCTCTATGCCCCACTTGACCACAATTAAAATAGGAGCCTGTCAATTTAAAACAAATCCTACTCCCATGCACCTTCCCACAATGCTGACACAAGCCCACTGAAGCTTGTGAAGATGACGAGGTCTGGCTACTCTTTCTATCAGAATCCGTCTTCTTTGATTTCTTAGACGGCCTCCTAGAACTTGCACCAGAACTAGCACCAATACCACTCTTGCCCAGCGACCGCATCTTGAAGAACTCTTCCTTCGCAAGCTCTTGCTCGTGGATCAGGGTACAATCCAAAACATTAGCGTAAGTCATCAACTTGAGGGTCGCCAACTGCTTGCAGATATCATCCCGCAAGCCTTGCAGAAACTTCCTTGCCTTCTTCTCCTTATCTTCAACCATATAAGAGACGAACAGTGATAACTTAATAAATTTGGCATCATACTCGGCCACGATCAGACCACCCTGCGTCAAACAAATAAACGCATCTTCCTTCTAGATACGAAGGTTGGAAAGAAAATACTTCTCAATATATGCCTCCTCAAATATCGGCTAACAATCTCGTCCTCAGGCACCCCGAAAGCTCTCTTCTTCATCTGCCACTAGTGATATGCCTCACCCTTCAGTCGGTAGGATGCAAAAAAAAACTCGGTCCTCCTTAGAGTATGGAATCACAGCAAACACTTTCTTCAATCTCTCAAACCACATGTCCACTTTAATAGGGTCAGGCTCTTGTAAGAACTCTGGGACTCGCTCCTGAACGAAGCGATCATAAGAAAATGGTCCCAGATTAGCAGGGCCTGTGCCGGAGCCGGAGCGGGAATAAGGGCGAGATTTCTTTACTCCATATTCTCAATGATGTTCGCCATTCAACCTAATAGATTCAAGTATTCAGCCTCCCGATCTTGTGGTTGACCACCTCCTTACAAATTCTACATTTAGGCAGTATGTTCTACTTTATAAGATACTTCTGAAATAAGAATAGTTATGAGTTAGTCAAAAGATCGGATTCTAATTACAACATTATAATCTATGTAATTAAATATGACTACTGTCCTAACTTAGTTCTAGTCTAAGTTACACAGATTAGGGTAACTAGAACTATCCATCCTAGCTTAGTCATTCTATGCCTATATTCACCTATTTAGCCTTAGCCTGTACTATCCTAAACTTCCATATAAGATCAAAATTAAACCTAAAATATCTCTTTCTCTGATACTAATTGTGACGGATCGTAATTCTATCAAAAATTCAGAAAGTTCCATCTATAAAATGGACGTCTATCAAATATAAAACCTGTACAAAACCCTATACAATAACCACAACATACATATAACACATACACAGGATCCCAACTACCACTAGATACACAACGTATGGTGCCGATGTCATAACTCTGAATACGATGCCAGTATAAACAAGATGTCATTAGGTAAACAAATATAACCATAAAAACCTACTAAAGCTACTAAATCCATCATATACAGCGAAAACTAAATTATACATCCATCATTATCATTATTACACACATATATGACCATAAGTATCAAAATAATTTATATAATTTTTTTGTCAGTACACAAGTCATGAAGCTAAGCCCAAAATCTCTCCTCATCATGTCCAATTATCTGTCCTACGCCTATGGCCTACTCGAACTCGTCAAGTATAAGAGCGTACTCATTTGAAAGGAAGAATAAGTAAGGGAGAGCTAACAGCTCAACAAGTGTATCGTAAATAAATAATAAACAATATATAATCAAATGAAACAGTAATAGGATGGGAATAATATACATACAAATAAAATAGGAGATGAGAGGAAAATGATGTATAAGGATAGATGATGATATAAAACCTGTTTTATGCACTTTTATGATTACGCTAATATTTGCAGATCAGGCTCAGTAAATTTTACTAGTTAAAGGTGCGAAAGAATAAGGAAAGGATCATGATACTAAACATGATCTAAGGCCGTGAGCTC
Organism: Nepenthes mirabilis; assembly: GCA_025585075.1. Lineage (NCBI taxonomy): Eukaryota > Viridiplantae > Streptophyta > Magnoliopsida > Caryophyllales > Nepenthaceae > Nepenthes > Nepenthes mirabilis. The sequence goes on from JAODPA010025915.1 coordinate 11,611, forward strand.
TTATTTTAGATCCAAAGAAGGGCCCATTTACATATCAAGCTTGTAGATGGACCAATAACAATATACCCCCACATGTACCTCCGGGGCCCAAGGCAATCCTCATTTATCCATAGTAATATCCTAAGGCTTGCTAAGAGTATTACATATTACAATACGCGGCCAGAATAATCATTGAATCTCTACTATAATACCAATAGCATGCTAAAGGTTATTACTCTCTATAACATAAATCCATTGTCCTAATTTCATGATTTCTTACTCTTTAAGAAAAAGTTCACTAAATTTCTTTTTTTTCACAATTTTTCTACCCTGGAGAACAATTTAGTCATATAATAAATTGTAAATTTTTCTCAGAGTACTTATATGATTTTTATCTTTTCTTCAAATTTAAATCTTCTTACGATTCAATTTGTATGCATGGACATCATGAAGCATAGGGGAGGTTAGAAATTTTTACCACCAAGAAACAATTATAACTTTAGAGACTTCCGGACCACATTTCCTTCACAAATGGAATACAAGCATATTTTTTCGGAGTTTACAATCAAATACATGCAATTAAACATAGCTTTTATAACAATTAAATAAGGTGGAATCACGCAAACTTAATAATTGTCTTGGATGAACAGGGTCATGGCCGATTTAGAGTCTCCGGACGTGCCGAACTAGTCGATTCTTGGAAAATCGAACGCCCAATCGATATATATACACAATTAGGACATGAGTAATACATAATTAAGGATAATTTATGTATAGGATTTGAATCAGAAGGGGGAAGTGAGCTGGGCACAGGACTAAGGTTTCGCCGAAGAGAAATCAGCGCAAAACGTGGGAAAATGGACATCAAACCACCAATAATCTATGTAGGAGTCATGTGTTTCATGTTTTACATGATTTCGGTAGGTACCGGAACAAAAATTGAAAGAGGAATAAAAAGGATATGGGAGTACTTGTCTCGACTTGATCTACCACTTCTCTAATTGGCTCAAACTCGAAATCGGACTTGAGAACCTCGTTTTTTCCTCTTTCTCTCTCTACCTGTCGGCTCCCTCTCTCTCTTCTCTTCTTCCTCCCCGACATTCTGTTGTTCTTGAACTTTGATCCCCCCCCCCTTTCCCCTATTAT
>JAODPA010025926.1:0-12735 GCA_025585075.1 Nepenthes mirabilis
TTTCATTTGTATTTCCTAAGTTTATTCATTTATTGAAGGATTTAGGTTTGGTATTAGTCGTCCCGGTGCCTACAACACTTTTTTTTGTCCATAAGTATGATTGGTTGGCTTTATTGGAATTATTTTGTGGTATTAAGCCTTGATTTGATTTCGGTGGTGTATCGGTTGATAAGTCATCGTACCAGTATGAATTGTGTTTAATTTATACTTTGAATTATGAATTATGCCATGTAATCTGATTGTGAAACTTTGATTATGAGACAGAGTTGATTAAGGTATCAGGAAATTAGTATCGCTGTGCCTGTAAGTCATCTAATAAGGATATGTGTTTAACTTATGTCATGAGATGAGACCACAATTGGGAGTCGTCTTGTAGTCACTAAGAAGTTTTGACTATATAAACAATTAAGGATGTTTCTTAGAGGAAAAAATGTGTCTGATTTGTCTCAAATCAGTAATTCGATGTTGTGCTAGAGACGGTACCGATATTCTTGAGGATTCTGAATAGAGTCAAGAAAGCATTGATCTGGTGCTGCTTGAGAATGCTTAGGACATCTTAGGTGTGTAAGATGAACCATGAAGGTTACTTGTGGATTTTTATAAATTTGGGTATTCGAAAGATTAATAATTTGATAAGCGAACATTGTGAATGAATAGGTGAACGTTTGACCGTTTGCCAAGGTGGAGCCTCTAAAGGCTGATCTATAGCCGGAATTTCATCGATTAGAGATGAATAGGAGTTGTGCTAGTAGCAGAATTCATGAATTAAGACACAGTCATTGCAAGTCTAGGTAATGCCATTTGGGTTTGTAGATTCATTGGCATATCTGTGAATTTTATGGATGAATCTTTCGGCCATGTTCAAAGCATTATTGTGATAGCCTCATCTATAAATTTAAGGAATTATAGGAAGTGTGAACTTTGTTTGAGAACTGTGTCTTGATTTAGGAAGGTTGTTAGCCATGTATTTGATTGCGGCTAGAGTATGAAGCTCAATAAGGGAAGATATTATTCTGGGCATGCGGATTTTTTGGTAACATGAAAATAGTCCTGTAGAGATTTAAAAGATGACTAATTTAGGAAAGACTGATCGATGTCGCATAGGTACACTGTTTTCTTGGTCATAGCTTAATCCGATAAGATATCTGTTAAGTGTCCCTCGAGGATTTGCAATGCCGATAGAGCGCATGACTTAGAAGCGATTGGTACCCATCGGAGTAGGATATGTGGGGATAACCTTCTAGGATTGAATGGTAATTATTGACCATGTCGCTTGGGTCGACCCCAGATGGATCAAGTGAGTTGTACTGGAATGTGGTACTTTTGAGAAAGGTTTAGGATTATACCTTTCCTACATCATTTGTGGGTGGTTACCCTTTTGATAAGTGGAGGAGAAGCCCATGATCAGGATTGCTCTAACTGTGGTTTGGAGTTTGCAATTGGGGTTGTTGCTTAGAGGGTTTATAGGTTTTGCTTAAGGGTGTGGTTATTGTCTAGCTGGTCCTAAAGGGCTGAGAGGTCATCTTATGGGGAAGAGATGACCATACAACAGTGCAGGCGGGTGAGGTCTGCTTAAATACCGTAGCAGTGAGTTCAATGTCAGTCACGAGAAGACGATCAAGTAATAGCGTAAGCTAGTGAGGTTGATGAAGGATTATACTTACGCAATGTCTCATCAGCCAAAAAGAATATCATTGCTGATTTTTTGGGAGATGAGATTCTATTGATGGACGTTTTATATTTGAGAAAGTTGGCAAAACTCTAGGAAGTGAATCACGGAAAAATCTCAATATCCGAGTAGGTGAGGTCATGGAATTATGAGATCAGAAGCCCTCACCGTTTCGATTTTGTGGTTGTTAGGGCAGCATGAATTACGGATACCATTTGGTTAATTGTGGAATTGGCAGATTAGATCGCCCATTTGTGAGGTTCAGAAATTAAAAAGGCTTAAAATTGAAATGAAATATTCTATTTAAAACTAGAGTATTTTAATTTCAACTTAAGATCGGAGTGTTTTGATAAGGATAAAATCCAGAGTGATTATCACAATTGACAATCCAAAGTGTTTTGGCACAAGGGCCGGAGTGGCATTATCTCTCTTGAAGCCGGAGTATCTTTACGCCACTTGAAGGTCGGACCACTTAATTGAAGCATAAGAGGCCGGAGTGAATAATAAGAAGTTGACCAGATTTGAAGCTGACCGGATTTTGAAGGTATTATGTTGACCAAATTTTAAAGATGTTGACCGGACTTGTAGAAATTAACTGGATTTTCAAGGTATTATGTTTATCGGATGTGAAGAAGTTGACTAGATTTTTGAAGGGTTAACTTGTTTTAGAAACATCAACCGGATTAGAAGCGAGAAAGTATTAACTAGTTTTTGAAACAATGAAAGTTGATCGGCTTTAAGTGGGAAAGTTGACCGGATGAAATCTATAATAAATTGGGTACCGAATTCAGGGCAAACTAAAGACAAACTTTGGACGGTTAAAATCCAACTAGATCCCAACTAACCATAGTAAGTGAACTACCTCGTTACCCTACTCACTTCCACCTAATCATTGAAGGGAAGTACCGAGTAGGTAACTTACCTCCACCTACTCCACCAAACCCCTCCTCTATATATACTCAGTTTCGTTCAAGGAAGCTGGCGAGCAACCATCTAGAAGAACAGTAAGGAGTAGAGAAGGAGAAAAACTTTCCGTCTGTAAAGGTGAACGAACAATAGTCAGGCAAGTGTACACCCCCTACTTTTAAGTTCATGGTTTAATGAAAATGTATACTCTGTTTTTAATATTGCAAGTGTACTTCCGACGTTACTCTTTATGTTTTTAAGAATATTGCAAGCGTACTCTCCATTTTTAAGTTCATGATTTAATACTCTGTTCCAACTTCAGAATATTACAAGTGTATTGGACGATCATTCTTTTTAAATTTGTGTGCCCAGATTTTAAAGTTCATGCTTAAGCACTTATATTTCCGTCCCCAAAGTTCCAACTTTAGACAAAACTGCCAATTTTTCCTTTTGATTTAGATTAAAATGCATAACGTTTTAATTACTGTTCGATAAGTTGTATTTTGGTTCGAATGCATGCTTTCTGTTTTCTGCTAACTCATGTTTAAATTGGAGTACATGAAAATAAAAAAGTAGACCGACTAGTATGACACTTGCATTACCTGAAAATCGGCCTTATAATATAATTTGAAATCGGCTTAAGTAAATATCAAAACCGGCCTTGTCTTTATAATTTTGAAACAGGCCAAGAATAATTGAAATCGGCTTTGTATTACAATTGAAACTGGCATTTACACGGTAATTTTAAAACCGGCCTTGTATCGTATTTTGAAACCGGCATTTGCACTGTGATTTCGAAACCGGCCTTGTATTGTATTTTGAAACCGGTATTTGTACTGTGATTTCAAAACCGGCAGTTGTATTGTAATTTGAAACCAGCATTTGCTCTTTGATTTTGGAATCGGCCTAGATTTGAAACCCGCACTTGTATTGTAATTTCTAATCGGCATTTGCTGTTTGATTTTGGAACCGGCCGTGATTTGAAATCGGCACTTGTATTGAAATTTGAAACTGGCATTCGCTCTTTGATTTTGGAACCAGCCACGATTTGAAACTGGCACTTGTATTGTAATTTGAAACCGGCATTTACTCTTTGATTTTAAAATCGGCCTTGATTTGAAATCGGCCTTGTATCACAAATTTGAAAACGGCATTTGTAATATAAATTTAAAACCGGCTTGTAAAGTGACGTATAAGTTATATGATTTGAAACCGGTTTAAAGTATATAATTTTTGGACTAAGTGCTGTGATTTGTATATGATTTTTGGACTAAGTGCTGTGATTTGAAACCGGCTTAAAGTATATGATTTTTAAACTAAGTTATGTGATTTGAAACCGGTTTGAAGTATATGATTTTTGAACCGGCCTTAAGATATCTGTACACGATCTCTGAAAGGTTAATAGTGATGTTTCGACTGATACTGAAAATGATTTTCTGTAAACGATAAAAAGAAAATAATTCTGTTACTGTGGACCTAGGACTGATATGCAGTCAAGTTAGGTTTTTCGGCATGCCTTAGGACGTTATGGTTGTAACCGAGGATAACTCTATCCATGGAGTTATACGTGGTTCGCCCCTCCTCAGGGCGTTATAATAGGAGGGTTGCTTCTGTTCTATTCTGACTGACGCCCCCTTGGATTGGGGAAGGATCTCGTGAGGTGGGATCATGTGTTCTGTTTATTACCGTTGATTGTGGGAAGATGTACACAATCTATCCTTAATTATTCGCCCCCTCCGCTAGTAGGGTCTGCTGGTAGGTTCTTTTACTGAATAAGATAAGCTTTCTATAAACTATGGAAGTAAGACCGACTTCTACTTTCTGAAATATGAATACATTGATTTCTGATTTTTGAAACTTGCTCGTTTCTATTTTTACGTCTGTATTGTAATTCTGCTTCCTTATGTCATTTGTATCTTCATGTTCAACTGTATCTATTTTACTAAGATCTGTTCTGTATACATATTTTACTGCATACATGCATGTACCTTACTGGGTCTCGACTCACTGTTTTACTATTTTTCCCCCTCCAAAGGAGACTATAGAGCTTGTGCTTGACAAGAAAGACTAGAGTTCAATCTAAAGGATTCCTGAAGATTTAGAGCACTCTTGAAGTTATCACAAAGGAAGCAGTCTTGATGTAATGATCTGATTAGAAAACATATGAATTTTTGTAATTGGAAATTTTATGATGATGTATGCTTAAATGAGTTCATGGATATAAAGGAGAAGGCTTCAGCAGGTTATTAGAGTTGCTTCCGCTACTTATTTTATGGATATCATGCGTAAGTCCTAGAAGGCATTTGTGATCCTGTGTTGTGCATAATTGGTTTAGTTGGGTTCCTATTTCTGTTCGGAATGACGGAGTAAAAAAAAAAATATGTTCCGTCATGATTGGTATCAGAGAGTTAAGATGCCTTAGGTTTTGATTTGAATCTATGCGGAAGCTTATGATAGGTTATGTTGAATCAAAAGATGGTTATACTTAGCTATCTGTTCCGACTCAATGTGTTAGTACTAATTAAGTTTAGGGTAGGTTAGTAATAACCGGATAAGAGATTGAAGATGGAAGATAGACTGGCTGGGTTTAGCCATTCTAGTTCAGTAAATTAGACTTGTAGGACCAGGACGTCAACGAACGCCGTGTCTTAGCTGCTACTTAGGTCAAATTGTGATCTAACCGAGTTCTTCTTGCTACAGAATTTAAAAGTCTTAACTGAAGGAATGACGAACAGAGCTATTATTTACAAAAAAGAAGATTGTGAAAGAGGAGCCTTTCAAAAAGAAAATATCCGGCCGGAGAGGTTCTGGTGCCGGTTCCATAGTGGGATCTTGGAGGCTATCGAAGAAAGCTAAGCAACCAGAGTCAATGAAGGAGTCCGACCAATCAGTACAGACCTCAAAGATACTAGAAAAATCGTGTCATCGTTGGAACAGGCTTTGTTTCAAGGTACTAGGAGTCTGTTATAATTATGGTCAGGCTGGACATAAGGTAAGAAATTATCATTATTCAAAGAGAACCCGAGCGCCCAAACTAATTGCCCCGGTTAAAGAAATTGTAGATTCTGCAAAAGATGTGGGAGCATAATTAGATATTGTGGAAGCTACGATTTTTTTGAATACATGATGCTGAGTTTGAAATCTGTAATCTCTTTTATGCCGTGTTTCTTAAGTTTATCTTTGATTGAGGACTGCAGACTTAGTTAGTTATATTGATAATCATGGCATTTTTGGTGACTATGGATAGAATTGTCTGTACAAAATTAGTTTATTTCAAGGTAGTAAGCTTTGATCGGTTTCGGGTGGTAACTTTTGGCAAGCTGTCATATTAGTGTGAGTTAGACTAGTAAGGATATTAGGACCAGCATATCAGATTATGAAATTCAGAGTATGAGCCAGGATTAATCAAGGAATTATAAAATTTGTTTTACCTTACCTGCAGACCACTTGATAAGAATTTGTGCCAAGAGACCGCACCTGGAGACCATATGTGGTCATTGAGGAGTTTTGATCGATAAAATATTTGAGGAATTTATAGGATCATGGAAATGTAGAAACTTTGTCAAAGGACGACCCATGTATTATGAAATTGAATGATATGCTTAAGGTTGATCGAACGGTGAAGGCCTTGGGTGGTTAGTCCGATTATTGCAAAAAAAATTTTGAATTATAGATATATGTATGCTTTGTGGATTTTGTAAGATTTAGGAACTGTAGCATAGATGAGTATATAACTGGAAGAAAGAATGCTTAATGCATTTGGTCGGCATAGCAAATAAGTAGAGCAGATGGTTTGGGGTTGATTCTTGAGGAAATGCGATAATACTCAATGACGTTGATAAAAGATGCAGTACCCTGTAATTAGATTATAAAATTCTGAGTAAGAGACAAGGTTAAATAAGTTAGGAATAGGCGTTCAGCCTAATTAGAAATATGATTGCCCTTTTTAAGTCAACAGATGACCATTCAAGAATCTGGCTATGAAGGTTTTGAGAAGCGTGTGTATGACCAAGCTAATTTGTTGAAATGAGCAGTTTAAAGGAAGTTAAATTTGGCATTAGTCTCTAAAAAATTGTGTAGAATTAAAAGAGTATCGACTAGACACTGTTGATGAAACCGTAGAATCCTCTGGTAGTAGGGCTTGTCAATGATCAGGTAAGTTAGCATAAATGATATGCTTGCAAGGAGGATTGAGATATTGTTAGTTCATACTAATAGCCAATCACCCACGAGTAAAGTAGGAGAGGAATCCCTTAACAGAGTTACTTTTTTTGATTAAAATCGAAAATCATTCACTCACAGTGATTCCAGATGAGGTTTTTGGATTGAATTAGTTGGTTCATCAATATACCAACGATGTCTTAAAGCTATTAAGTGTAGAGGTAATAAATCTGAAGCCACATTGAACCCGTGGTAACCATATAAATTGCAGATCCTGATCTTGCTACGGGTTGAGGGTTTGTGAAAGTTGTTTCCATCGGTGTATGGATTTGGAGATTTTGAGACTGTTAAGTGTTAGGGTCTCGAGATTTTAAGTTATGGTCTGAGATTGTGCCGAATCCGTAGAAAATGTTATAGTTAGGACTTCTTATTCTGTTGTGAATTGAGGGCCTGTGAGAAATAAATTCTGGGGCATGGATATCTTAGAATCGGTCTAAATCAAGATTACCTCATGGGTTGGATGATCGGAAGTAAAAATGACATGAAATCTAATTGTACCTAGAATTTCATGTTGGGATTTTAGCTGAGCTAGGTAAAAGAACCAAAATACTAGTGACGGTAAGATATAATCAAACAAAATAAAGCTAACTGATTGATCAGAGCACGCAGCGGAAGAGTGATGAACCTGTGCATATATAAGGTTGAGGTTAATGTCCAAAGTAAATGCTCAATATTGAGGTATTTTGCTAATTTTGAGGACGAAATTCCTTTAAGTGGGGGAGAATTGTGAGGTTCAGAAATAAAAAAGGCTTAAAATCGAAATGAAATATTCTACTTAAAATTTGAGTATTTTGATTTCAACTTAAGACCGGAGTATTTTGATAATGATACATTCCAGAGTGATTATCACAATTGACAATCCAAAGTGTTTTGGCACAAGGGCCGGAGTGGCCTTATGTCTCTTGAAGCCGAAGTATCTTTACGCCGCTTGAAGGCCAGACCACTTCATAGAAGCATAAGAGGCCGAAGTGAATAATAAGAAGTTGACCGGATTTAAAGAAGCTGACTGGATTTTGAAGGTATTATATTGACTGGATTTTGAAGATGTTGACCAGACTTGAAGAAATTGACCGGATTTTGAAGGTATTATATTGACCGGATGTGAAGAAGTTGACTAGATTTTTGAAGGGTTGACTTGTTTTAGAAACATCAACCGGATTAGAAGTGAGAAAGTATTAACTAATTTTTGAAACAATGAATGTTGACCGGCTTTAAGTGAAAAAGTTGACCGGACGAAATCTATAATAAATTGGGTACCGAATTCAGGGCAAACAAAAGACAAACTTTGGACGGTTAGAATCCAACTAGATCCCAACTAACTAGAGTAAGTGAACTACCTCGTTACCCTACTTACTTCCACCTAATCACTGAAGGGAAGTACCGAGTAGGTAACTTAACCCCACCTACTCCACCAAACCCCTCCTCTATATATATCAGCTTCGTTTAAGGAAGCTGGTAAGCAACCAGCTAGAAGAACAGTAAGGAGTAGAGAAGGAGAAAAGCTTCCCGTCTGTAAAGGTGAATGGACAACAGTTAGGCAAGTGTACGCCCCCTGCTTTTAAGTTCATAGTTTAATGCAAATGTATACTCTGTTTTTAATATTGCAAATGTACTTCGGACGTTACTCTTTCTGTTTTTAAGAATATTGTAAGCGTACTTTCTGTTTTTAAGTTCATGATTTAATACTCTATTTTAACTTCAGAATATTACAAGTGTATTGGACGATCATTCTTTTTAAGTTCATATGCCCAGATTTTAAAGTTCGTACTTAAGCACTCATATTTCCATCCCCAAAGTTTCAGTTTTAGACAAAACTGTCAGTTTTTCCTTCCTATTTAGATTAAAATGCATACCGTTTTAATTACTGTTCGATAAGTTGTATTCTGGTTCGAATGCATGCTTTCTGTTTTCTGCTAATTCATGTTTAAACTGGAGTACATGAAAATAAAAAAGTAGACCGGCTTGTATGACACTTGCATTACCAAAAAATCGGCCTTATAATATAATTTAAAATCGGCTTAAGTAAATATCGAAACCGGCCTTGTATTTATAATTTTGAAATCGACCAAGAATAATTGAAATCGGCTTTGTATTACAATTGAAACCGATATTTACACGGTAATTTCAAAATCGGCCTTGTATCATATTTTGAAACTGGCATTTGCACTGTGATTTTGAAACCGGCCTTGTATTGTATTTTGAAACCAGCATTTGTACTGTGATTTTGAAACCGGCCTTGTATTGTATTTTGAAACCAGCATTTGTACTGTGATTTTGAAACCGGCCTTGTATTGTATTTTGAAACCGGCATTTGCACTGTAATTTTAAAACCGACAGTTGTATTGTAATTTGAAATCGGCATTTGCTCTTTGATTTTGGAACCGGCCTAGATTTGAAACCGGCACTTGTATTGTAATTTGAAACTGGCATTTGCTCTTTGATTTTGGAACCCACCGTGATTTGAAACCGGCACTTGTATTGTAATTTGAAACCGGCATTTGCTCTTTGATTTTGGAACCGACCTTGATTTGAAACCAGCACTTGTATTGTAATTTGAAACCGGCATTTGCTCTTTGATTTTGAAACCGCCCTTGATTCAAAACCTGCCTTGTATCACAAATTTAAAAACGTCATTTGTAATATAATTTTGAAACCGACTTGTAAAGTGACGTATAAGTTCTATGATTTGAAACCGACTTTAAGTATATAATTTTTGGACCAAATGCTGTATTTGTATATGATTTTTGGACTAAGTGCTGTGATTTGAAACTGACTTAAAGTATATGATTTTTGAACTAAGTTCTGTGATTTGAAACAGGCTTAAAGTATATAATTTTTGAACCGACTTTAAGATATCTGTACACGATCTCTGAATGGTTAATAGTAATATTTTCAACTGATACTAAAAATGACTTTCAGTAAATGATAAGAAGAAAATATTTCTGTTACTATTGACCCATGACTAATATGCAGTCAGGTTAGATTCTCCGGCATATTTTAGAACGTTATGCTGGTAATCGAAGATAACTCTGTCCATTGAGTTATATGTGGTCCGCCCCTCCTCAGGGCGTTATAATAAGAGGGTAGCTTCTGTTCTGTTCTGACTGACGTCCCCTTGGATTGGGGAAGGATCTCGTGATGTGGGATCATGTGTTCTGTTTATTGCCGTTGATTGTGGAGAGATATACACAATCTATCCTCGATTATTCGTCCCCTTCACTAGTAGGGTCTACTGGTAGGTTCTTTTACTGAATAAGATGAGCTTTTTATAAACTATGGAAGTAAGACCGACTTCTGCTTTCTGAAATATGAGTACATTGATTTCTGATTTCTGAATCTTGATCGTTTCTATTTTTACATCTGTATCGTAATTCTGCTTCCTTATGGCATTTGTATCTTCATGTTCAACTATATTTTTTTTACTAAGCTCTATTCTGTATACATATTTTACTGCATACCTGCACGTACCTTGTTGGGTCTCAGCTCACTGTTTTACTGTTTTTCCCCAATAGAGGAGACTTAGAGCTTGTGCCTGACAAGAAATATTAGAGTTCAATCTAAAGGATTTCTGAAGATTTAGAGCACTCTTGAAGTTATCACGAAGGAAGCAGTCTTGATGTAATGATCCGATTAGAAAACATATGAATTTTTATAATTAAAAATTTTATGATGATGTATGCTTAAATGAGTTCGTGGATATAAAGGAGGAGGCTTCAACAGGTTATTAGAGTTGTTTCTGCTACTTATTTTATGGATATCTTGCGTAAGTCTTAGATGGCATCTGTGATCCTGTGTTGTGCATAATTGGTTTAGTTGGGTTCCCATTTCTGTTCGGAATGACGGAGTCAAAAAAATCCGTTCCGTCACACCATTCTTCGTGATTTGGATGATACATTTGGATAAAATAAGTTGGCACACCGGTATGCTGACGGGACGATAAATTGTTAAGTATTCAAGTTTTGAGGTTTTGGGTTTAACTTGTGTCGGTACCAAAATTTTTAGATGACTACTTTAATTGGGTTCTCTAGGTTGATTGTAATCTTATGATTTTGGGCTATGCCTTCATTATAACAACATTATTGAGATTTTTCTTAGGTTTTTAGCTACTAAAAAATTTGGGTGTCCACTTTGAATCGATGGATCCGTGCTTCAAAAGGATTATAAGTACCCTAATAAATGGTCAATTAGAGTAGCGCAATATAAGTATGTGGGCTCCTAACCAAAAATCTCGGAATGGGATTAAGGTTCCAAGTGGATGATCATTCTCGAGGCCTAGGAAGTATCAAGGTGAGAGTGTATTAGTTCGTTTGTGAATTTGTATTAAATAAAAAAGGTAGTCAATAATTGGGCTTACTTTTGAATTTAGGTGGATTATAATGATGTCTCCCATGCATCAATAATTGAAGAATGGGTCTGTGATCAGGGTGTAACCATTGTGGGAGATTATGAATTTATTTTATGGTAAGGTTTCAATCTCGATTTTAGAAAAAAAGTATTAGATATTGAGAATCATGATGATTCAAATGATTAAAATTATTTAGGAAAGATCATTACATGAAGGATGTAATTTGGGAACATGGTGGTGAAAACCTGTATAAGACGGCTTCTTAAGTTGTTCAATAATCCGAATTTAGGAGACGCATCATTTAACAACTCACTGTTGTTGAACTTGAAAATTTTTAAATTTTTTTATCAGTTTTAATCCTCCATATAAAAACAGTTGATGAAAGCTAAATTATTTTTATAAAATTTGGAAGTCAACCAAAATCAAATATATTCAATTAGTTATAAATGCTTCTTTTTACAATTTGTTTTTAAAATAATGATAAAAATTGAGATGAGTTGGGCCAACTTCCACCTCAAACAATACGAAATTGACGATTACAATTTGATATCTCGTTAATGCACAATAAAATAGGGCACCTCACCACACCCACATATGACTGTTGTAAACCATGGACCAAAATTAAATGGATAAGCTTATTAATTTAGTATATAGTTGATGCAACCAACTACCATTAGACCAAAAATTACGTTACAACTTATAAATATTTCTACAAATTAAGGGTGTATATGAAACCACGAGGCTGTTACTTCATTAGAAGTGCATATCTTTAACTGTATATAATTAATTAATAATTGGATACTGTAACCATATATAATATTACACACACACAGATATATATATATTTCAAATTAACTTTTCTTTTTTCGATTGAGTGAGGTCCCTTTCGGGCTAAAAAGCCTGTTAAACTCTTGAATTCCTTTTAAATTTATTTAATAGAATAACAAATTCTATATGTGTTGTAGTATAAGAATCTCTTAAGAGTAGTTAAAAATTTAAATTAAAAATGTCGAGCTAATTCTTTATCCAAATCTTAGATATATATTACTTATTAGGAGGATCAAGTAGGTGGGATTTGCATAAGAACCATCCTAGCATATGTTACACAGAGCAACTATTTAATTATTTATGGTTTTCAACAATATCTAAAATCATATTTTCTCATTAAAATTTAAAAATACCATCTTTATAGCTATCTCTTATCAAAAGCAAGATACTTAATACTATATATACAGACCATATTTCTAGGGCGAGGTAAGGATATCCATGGCCTACTTTTAAAATAGAGATTTAACCCTTACATAGAGATCTAAAAATATAGATGCTACATTGATGAGAAACAAGCCCGAATCTAAGGGGCAGGCAGCGAGATATGGGGGGAGTCCTGTTAGTATTTTTTTATTTTAAAATTTTTTGTTGTATTGTTCATAACAACTTTAATGGCAGTATTATAATAATACAATCAAATTATTTCAAAGATAAAAGTAGTTGGTTTATATATTAGGGTTTTGTATGTCTCCATGGACTCTAACTCTGAAATAAAAGAAAAATGCGATGATACATAGTATAAAAATAATATGATAGTAAAATAATA
>JAODPA010025937.1:0-12735 GCA_025585075.1 Nepenthes mirabilis
TATGTCATATATATTATGTTTCTAAGTTGATTTCTATAACAATAGCCATGTATATTCCAAAATAATGTTGAAATGCTCTTTTTTTAGGTACGTAATTAAATTTTATAAATAAAAAAAGAAAAACATACAGAACCAATATTCTGTTGCCAAATATTTTGCCGACTTGGATTTAAAACAAAAACGTTGGAGTAAACTCCAAGCTCTATGAACCATGTCACGAATCCAAAGTAAAGTGAAAAAATAAAGGAAAAAAATATATTTACATCTGCCTAAGACCACTAACCAAGCTTGTCAAACAATAGATAACACCGTCCATACTAACAGCCCAACATACCTTCCAGTCCTGCTAACAAAGCATCTAACCGAAATGAGAGCATACCGGTCAAGTCGGGCAAGCCAGATCATCCATTTTGCCTTAGATCTGCCAGCGGACCAAAGCCATTCCAAAAAAAATCCAATCCCACCATACCAGCCTACAGTCGTCCATCCCGGCTATATCAGTCAAAGGAAGACCAATCGGCCCAATCCGGTTACTTGTGAGGGGAGGTAGCAGTATACACAACCCACTTTCCAAACCGGTAACAAAATGCAAACCGTTGAAGCCAGGCAAAGAAAAAGCATAATGGAACTGCAACCATCATTCCGGGTATTTGTGAGAGGAGGAGCCGGCATGTGTTACAATCTTCTTCTTCTTCTTCTTTTTTATGGAGCAACAAATCAGCAGCACAATATGATAACTCCAGCATGTTCTAGCTAGTCACTCGACAGCTAGTCACTCCAACATGCAATCCTAAAAAACAGCGAAGACCAAGCATCCATTCTAGGAACGCATTCCATCCAATTCAGAAAAACGGCCAAATCTTCCAAATTAGCCAACTATCTCAGCACGAGATCAGCAAAATTGTCCAAAACGGCCAGACCTTCCAAATCGTTCGGCTATCTCAGCACGAGATTAGCAAAATCTACTAGATGCCCCTTTTTTTGTCCGCAGGGTTGCTGGTCAAAGAGTTGACAGGCAAAATGCACCCAGCACCAAAATAGCCAATCTGGTCGGTCAGTGTGTTGACTAGCCAAACACCCCTTCTTTTTAGTTGTAGGATTATTGTTCAGAGTGTTGACTGGCAAAAGGCACCTTGCACCAAAACAGTCAATCTGGCCGATCAGCGAGTTGACCGGCCAGATACTCCTTTTTTTTTATTTTTTCTTTTTAGTTGTAGGGTTGCCGGTCAGAGTGTTGATCGGCACCCATGCACCCAGTACCAAAATAACCAATCAGCTAGTTGACCGGCCAAAAAACTAAATTTTTTTTTCCAACAGCAGCCAACATTCATGTGCCTTCACGGTCAAACGCATTGCAACCAAGTGATTGGAGACCTCTTTCAGTCACCCCATTTTTTTTTTCGGGCTTGGGATCCCAACTGGCAGTAATTCAGACCAGCAAAACACCTAACTGGGGAAAACATCATACTGGACGGTTCGTGTTTGTTTGATTTTTTTTATTTATTTTCCTTTTTTCCTGTTTCTCTTTTCTTTTCCCTTCCCCTTTATCCGATTTTTTCCTTTTTTTTAAATGCTCTTCCATTGTATATATGTTCCTATATATCTTAAATCCTTAAGTGTATATTCTACACGCCTTAAATTTATACTTAATTATTCTTCATGTTTTATAATTGAAAAAAAAATGATAAAGTTACACTAACTATACTAATTTTTCATAATTTTTATAATTAAAAGTGATGGGTATACCAGAAATGGGCTGAACTCAGAAAGTCAACAAAGGCCCAAGATGGCGGTCAACACCCTAACGACCCAATTGAAAAACAGGCCCAAAAGCTGGAAAGACAAGGACGGTCAACATTAGCGTTGACCGTCCAGGCGGCCAACTCTCAAATGGGCGGCCAACTCTCAAACGGACGGTCAACTCAAACGTTGACCATCTGCCTTACACGCCTTGGGCCCAAAGAGGCTTTACTATAGTAATGGGCCTGGCTTACTCAGGCCTATGGCCCATCAGGCGGCTAATAACTGACATCCTTCACAAGAGCGGCCAACACGCACTCTGGCGGTCAACTCAAACGTTGACCGTCCGCGTTTTGCACGTTGGGCTCCAAGAAGCCTTTCAACAGTAACGGGCCTGACCCGTTTAGGCCCACAAATTATCAAAAGGCCAACAACGATTCTCCAATGATATTCCACGATCTCAACAGGCACCGGAAGGGACACTGGCAATATTGGCGCCTCCCATATAAGGAAGGCACCAGATTTTCTCCAAATACTTGCCAGCCCAGGCTTCCTAACGGTAACATGCGCGGAAGGAAAGCACCCAGTTTGGAAAGTTGTTGGCCGCCTCACAAGGAAATAATCACGATCAGCATGGCAACTGGCATCTGCTCCAGAAGGCAAGTCAGCCGGCAGATTAGGAAGGCAAACACTCCTTCCAAAGAAGGAGGATCGACCTCTCAGCTACAAAAGAAACCCTTGACACACCATCAAGGGCATGCTTTCATTAACGCTTTCTTCCATGCATCCAATTGCATACGCTTTCTAAGACGATTGAGTGCTCTGCGAAATCGGCCTTCTCTGCCACCTTCATTCTCCAAAAAATCCTAAGGCAACAAGCGAGCCCTCACAGCCGTTTATTGCCTTCCCATCTTCCAGATCCAAGAAGACCTCACGTCTCTCTTACATCTGGATCAAACACTCTTTCTCTCTCTCTCTCAATTTCAATTTCTTTCTTACGAAGACTGTTTTACTGACTTGAGCGTTGGAGTATTTTCGGTGGGATAATTTTCCATCGAACACGCTGACCTCCTGTTCTGTTTAGTGGTGTGCAGGATTCGACTCAAGGAAAGGAGCCGGAGCCACGACAAGAGGATCATCAGAATCTGTTTGAAGTTTGGATTCAGAGATGCATCATTAGCGTCGTCTGTGGGAAACGCTTACAAAAGCCAACCCCAAAATCTGCACAAACTCTCTCTCTCTGTCATGTTCTGGTTCTACAATGGTGAACACGAGAGCCCAAGTTAGCGACCCCGCCAGAGATGCTGCTAACCCCGACCAGGACCACGCTGCTGGTACCATGGTCAACGAGGCCACGAGCGGAGTTCCACCGCCTTACTTTCAACTACTGGTGGAGCAGATGCAAGATAACAATCGCCTGCTCCAATTACTTTATGCTCAGAACGAGCAACGACTGCAGGCTGCTCATCCAGCAGCCGTCCCAACACCAACCACCAAAAGGGGTGGCCAGAGGAAGAAGAAGCCAGCCAAAAGGCTTGCCAAAGCCGGAGACAATCCGGCTCCAGCGTCCTCCCACATTCCTGGCCAGAACAGGCCTATGGAATACTCCGGGAGTACGTCTTCGCCAGAGACCCCAGAAAGAAGAAATTCCCGATACTCTTGAGCAGAGGACCACCACGCAGTCAAGGAGCGAGCATCCAGGACTGCCCGATCCACTTGAGGCAGCAGCCGACAGGCTGCTAAACCCGCCGGGGACATGACAGAGTTAAGGAATTTTCTCAACTCCAAACGATCAGCAAACATCGCTCGCACCGATCCGCGGGTGGATAAGATCTGGAACCGTGTGTTCCAAGAGGAGGAGCGCACCATCGACTTGGGCCGATCTCCTTTCACTGCAGAGATCCTGAGCCGTCCACTGCCATCAAAGTTCAAGATGTCGTCCCTTGACTTATACAATGGGGGCAGTGATCCGGTTGACTACCTGGATCACTTCCGCACCCATCTGAGTCTATAAGGGTTAGAAGACTCAGCGATGTGTCGTTGCTTTCCACTCACACTGAAGGGAGACGCTCGAATCTGGTTCCATCACCTCCCTTCAGGGACCATCGGCAGTTTTCGTGAATTCACAGATCTCTTCCTGACTCAGTACGCCTCGAGCCGACGGGAAGAGAAACAGCCGTGGCATCTCTCCCACATAAAGCAAAAACTGGGAGAGAACCCACGGTGTTTCCTGGATCGCTTCATGGCGGAGGCTAGAAGGATCCACAGGATCACAGAGGAGATGAAGTTGGGCAGTTTCATCTCTGCGCTTACTTACGGTGACTTTTTCAAGCACCTTGCCCACAAAAATCCACAAACCTTCCGTAAGGCGGAATCCATCACCAGGGCCTACGCTGCGGCGGAGGAGGCCAATGAGGCAAAACGTCCAGAACGGGCGGATCAGCCTCGGCCGTTCCCTGATGAGGGGAAGAGAAAGTATAATGGCGAAGAACACTCCCGCCAAAAGCAGCACCGGACTGGGCCCCCAGAACACAGAGACTATGGGCCCACCAGTTTCACACCTCTGATGGACACACGCGCCAACGTCCTTGTGCAGATCGGTAGAAAAAAATTCTTAAAGTGGCCCAAACCGCAGAAAAAAGACTCTGAAAATCAGTCAAAGTACTGCGACTTCCATTGTTCGGCTGGTCATTCAACTGAGGATTACAAGACACTGCAAAGGGAGATTGAAGATCTTATTCGTAGGGGCCACCTCACAAAGTTTGTTAGAGGTCCTGGACAGAGCTCAAGAGCGGCAGATGAAGAGGGGCAGGAGCAGACTCCACCCCGAAACAGGATTGTGGCTGGGGTGGTTAACATGGTCACCACCCAACCTGCCAAGAACCCGACGGACAGTAAGGAGCAGCAAACTGGGAGGAAGAAGCAGCGCACAGTAGACAATACAATTAGTTTCAGTGATAGTGATTCAACTCATATAATATCCCCCCGTGCTGACTCCCTTGTCATATCAGCACTCGTTTCAGATGGCAGTTCGGACTACCAGCTGAAACGAGTCTTTATCTTTAATGGAAGTTCTAAAGATTTACTTTACTTGGATGCCTTCTTTAAGTTAGGCCTAAAAAAGAACCAACTAAAACTGGCCGAAGGCCTATTATACGGCCTTGACAACGAACCAGTGCCCGTTCACGGGACTGTTCAACTGGAAGTTACCTTAGGGACGTATCCGAAGACAGCAAGTCGCACACTTACCTTTCTAGTGGTTGACTTGCCCTCCGTTTACAACGCGATACTAGGCAGGCCTTGCCTGATAGCGTTTGGGGCGGTCACCTCAATTCCGCACCTTAAAATGAAGTTCCCAACACCTTACGGTGTAGGAGAGATGTTAGGCGACCAAATAATTGGACAAACATGCTACATATCCCAGATTGCCCCTAGCGGTAGCCCTGGGGGAGAACTTGATCATCAAGACGAGACCACCCAGCAGTAAGCGCAGTTTGGTGAAGCCACAAATCTGGTCCCACTAAATCTGAAGGAACCGAAAAAGTGTGTGCAGATTGACGGCTCACTCACTAGCACACTGCACACTGAACTGATTGCGTTCCTACAACGAAACGCCGATATATTCGCATGGACTCCCGCCGACATGCCCGGGATTTCGGCTGAGGTGATGGTTCACAAGTTGTGCCTCAATCTTAGCCGAAAGCCGATCAGGCAGAAGCGGAGAAACCACTCCACAGAGAAGCTAATCGCCATCCGAGAGGAGGTGAAAAAGCAACTGGATGCTCGATTTATTAGAGAAGTCCAGTACCAAGATTGGCTTTCAAATGTCGTCCTGGTGAAAAAGAGTAACGGAAAATGGCGAATGTGCGTCGATTTTACCGACATCAACAAGGCCTACCCAAAAGACAGTTTTTCCTTGCCCAGGATCGACCTACTGGTTGACTCTACGGCCGGACATGAGATACTCAGCTT
The DNA here is from genome assembly GCA_025585075.1 of Nepenthes mirabilis. NCBI lineage: Eukaryota > Viridiplantae > Streptophyta > Magnoliopsida > Caryophyllales > Nepenthaceae > Nepenthes > Nepenthes mirabilis. The sequence continues at coordinate 5,713 of JAODPA010025937.1, forward strand.
CATGGACGCCTATTTGGGTTACAACCAGATTCGAATGAGTCCGGAGGACGAGGAATATACATTGTTCATGACAGACCATGCCACCTATTGCTACAAAGTGATGCCCTTCGGACTGAAAAACGTTGGGGCAACTTACTAGCGACTGGTCAACAAGATGTTCGAAAAGTAGATTGGTCGCAACATGGAGGTCTACATCGATGACATGCTCGTCAAGAGCAGAGTCACTGGCGACCACATACGTGACCTGGAAGAGTCATTTGAGGTGCTCCTTCAGCACCAAATGAAACTGAATCTAGCCAACTGTGTCTTCAGGGTGACCTCCGGGAAGTTCTTGGGTTTCATTGTCTCCCAGAGGGGGATCGAGGCAAACCCAGAAAAGATCAAGGCCCTCGCTGACATGGCCCCCCCACGGAGCGTCAAAGACGTCCAACGATTGACTGGGCGGCTGGCAGCTTTGTCCCGCTTCCTCGCAAAGTCTGATGACAAGTACCAACCCTTCTTTAAAGCCCTGAGAGGGACAAAATTCAACGGATTTCAGTGGACGGCTGACTGTCAGTCCACCTTCGATGAATTGAAGCGGTATCTGGCCAGCCCACAGTTGCTAGCGTCATCCAAGGACGAAGAGGAGGTGTACCTTTACCTGGCAGTTTCAGAAGTATCCCTCAGCTCCGTCCTCGTGTGCCAGGAATCCGATACCTAGCAGCCGGTCTACTATGTGAGCAAAATATTGACCGGCCCAGAAACGCGCTATCTACACGCTGAAAAAATGGCCCTAGCACTTATCTTCGCAGTGCGGAAACTGAGGCCATACTTTCAGGTGCATCGCATAGTGGTCCTCACTGACCAGCCGCTGAAAGGCATACTCCAAAAACCATACGTTTTGGGACGACTGGTGAAGTGGGCTATCAAATTGAGCGAGTTCGACATCGAATTCAGGCCCAGACCTGTCATAAAAGCGCAGGCTCTGGTTGACTTCATCGTCGAGACCACAACCCCTATCCAAGAGGAACAGCCCGTAGAAAATGCGGAGCAGCCAGACGAAGTTCCAGAATGGACACTCCACGTGGACGGATGGTCCACGGACAGTGGCAGCGGAGCAGGGGTGGTCCTTACGACCCCTGACTGATTTCTAGTTAAGTATTCCCTCAAACTGGACTTCCCGGCGACCAACAACGTCGCCGAGTACGAAGCCCTGTTAGCTAGCTTGTGATTAGCAAAAGAGTGCTCTGCCAAGAGGTTGGCGGTTTACAGCGACTCCGAACTAATCATCAACCAGGTTAACGGGGGCTTTGAGGCAAACAACCCTTCCTTGGCCAAGTACCTGGCTAAGGCAAAGGAGGCCGTCCAGGGCTTCGACAGGCTGACCCTGGTTCACATCCCTCGAGCTGAAAACTGGAAGGTAGATCGGTTGGCTATAGCCGCCACCGCCGAAAACCCAGAGCAGTACTCGAGGGACATGAGGGAGGTTTTGAGCGCTCCCAGTATAGAAAAACAGGAGGCAATGCAGATTTCCAAGACGAAAAACTGGATGACGCCCTACCTTAAATACTTGACTGACGGATCACTCCCAGAGGATGCCGAAAAGGCTAAGTGAATTAAAAAGACAGCTGGCTAGTACGCAATAGTCGATGTGCGACTGTATCGCCGCGGGTACTCGACTCCGTACTTCCACTGTCTATCTCCCGAGGAGGCCGACTACGCACTGGGCGAAGTTCACCTCGGGATTTGTGGATCACACGTAGGCGGAAAAAACCTGACCTTCAAGATCATGAGGTAGGGCAATTATTGGCAATCAATGAAAAAGGACGCGCTTGAGTTTGTAAAGAAATGTGAAAGCTGCGAGCTTCACGGCAACCTTCAGCACCAGCCGTCCGCTGACCTGAAGTCACTTCAGGCTCCATGGCCCTTTGCGTAATAGGGGCTCGATATTCTTGGCCCATTTCCCATTGCCACGGGGCAAAGGAAGTTCATCATCGCGGGCATCGACTACTTCACCAAGTGGGTCGAGGCAGTCCCTCTGGCGAAAATCACGGAACACAATGCGCTGGAATTTCTTCGTCAGAGCATTGTCTGCAGGTTTGGCGTCCCAGAGGTCGTAGTGACCGACAACGGGACCCAATTTTTGGGAAAACGCTTCACCAAGTATTGCACCAGCCTTGGCATCAAGCTGGTCCACACTTCGGTGGCATACCCCCAAGCCAACGGGCAGGTGGAGGTCACAAACCGTACGCTACTCCACGGGTTAAAGACTAAGCTGGAGGACGCCGGGGGCTCCTGGGTTGACGAGCTCCCTTCCGTTCTTTGGTCTTATCGAACAACCCCGAAGGAACCAACGCGCGAGACACCCTTCAGCCTCTGTTACGGGACTGAAGCGGTGATCCCGGTCGAAATCGGGCTTCCAAGTCTCAGGGTGGAGTCTTTCGACCCACGGACCAACTCCCAGAAAAACAGGGAGCATTTAGACCAGCTAGAGCAAGCCCGGGACGCTGTCAGAATACAGACAGTAGCATACCAACACCGAGTTGCTCGGTACTACAATAAAAAGGTGAAAGCCCGACAGTTTGACGTCGGGGACTTGGTCTTATGGGGCGTCGAGACCATAGGCAAGCTGGCTGGCCGCAACAAGCTCTCTCCCAACTGGGAGGGACCTTTCATTGTCTCCGTCGTCTTGCGAAACGGAGCATACAAACTCCGAAACCAAGATGGAAAGTTGGTCCCACGAACGTGGAACGCGACCCACCTAAAGCGCTACTTCCAATAGGGAACCCAGGTACGCACTCATCCTCTTGTGTGCATTCATTTGCATGCTTGTTTTAATTTGGCAAAATAAGAAGTTTACTTAGCATATAGGGCCCTAGTCTTTGTGTGCATACATATAATGCATTTGCCTTGCAGGTTTACCCGACCTAGACTGCCCCTAAGTCGGGAGGGTCTTCACCCTCTCGTTAAACCCTGGTCATCCAGGTGGCCCAGAAGTAGTCTGAAACCCTGGTCATCCAGGTGGCTCAAAATCGGTCTGAAACCCTGGTCATCCAGGTGGCCCATGAATGGTCTAAAATCCTGGTCATCCAGGTGGCCCATTAGCGGTCGTACTAAACCTTAGTCATCCAAGTGGCCCGATAGCGGTCTAAAAACCTTAGGGGGCAAGTATGGCACACGCGACGACCTCCTCTCGGAGAGCAGCAACGTCAGTCAATGACGGTCAAAGGAAGAAACATTTCCTCTCAAATATTGCCTGCCCAAGTCATCACTTGCACGGCGTCACCAGGCTGGTTAATACAACCGCCTACCCAGCTTAAGGATCTTATTCCTTAGGCAGCCAGCCAACCAAGTTGGCCGCCCCATGCAGTAACCTTCCCAACGAAAGGGTAGCGTGATTAAACAGTGACGAGAAACGTTCCTTTTCCAATGCTGGCTGCCCAAGTTACCATTTGGACAGTACCGCAATGCTGGTTAACGCAACCACCTGCCAAGCCTAGGGACTTAGCTCCTTAGGCAACCAAATAACGGTCGCCGGTCAACCAGGTTGACCGCCTAATGCAATGATCCACACAAACACAAAAAGTAATAAAGACAATGGACACCAAATTAAAAAGAATTTTCATTTTATTGCTCAAAAAGCGAGGTACAATTTACATAAGTCCCAAAAGTGCAAAAGGCTATAAAGGCGGCGGACCACCCTGGCTGTCTCGAGGCTCTCCAACCAAGTCTTCCTTACATTGCACTGCGCGGTTACTCTGATTAATAAACTCAACTGGGAAGTCAGGATCAATTAACAGTGCAACGCGCCGTCCAATATTGAGCCTCTCCAACAGTCGGCGTGTAGTGCACCCCCAATCTCATGGGGGCTAATCCGAGTGGCCAACTCGTTCTCTGAGGCTGTGGCTCTGTCGGCAAGGCGTTTATTGCTCGCCTTAAGTAGATCCTCCTCCTCCTTCAAGTGCGCGACCTCGGCCTTCAACTCAGCGTTCTCTGCCTCCATGCCCGCCATGACAACCTCAAGAGCAGCGGTCTGCTCACGGAGCTCCCCTCCTGAGGCGGCCAGCTTGGCCTCCAGCCTGGCGATCTTAGCCTCCTGATCCACAATGATGCAATCACATTGCTCCACCTCCCGGGAGAAAGCTGATATCAACCTTCTTGACTGCACAAGGAAAAAGCGAAGTGCGAGTTACAAACACAAGGAAGAAAGAAATACAAGGAAGCCATTACAGAAATTATACCTCGTAAATCTTCCTCGAGGGCCTCGCAGACCTGGACTCGAGACCTGGCCTTGTTTGCGGTGGACCAGGAGATGACAAGCCAGGAGCATCCTCTCGCGCCAAGCACGCTGCTGCCTCATCCAAAATGTGGTCCAGAAACTCATCATTATCAACAGTAGAGGCGGGCTCCTCTCTTGCAGCTTCTGGAGTAGCCGCAGCAGGCCTCTTCCCCTTGGCTGCCTCTGGAGCGGTTGCTGGAGGATCAGCCCTCGTAGACGGCTCCACAATAAAAACTCTCGAGCCCTCAGCCATGTCGCGAGCTCGCTCCTCCGCAGACTCCATCCAGGCAGCGCCTGGAACCACCCTCGCCGCAGGCTGAGCCAGGATGACTCCTCCAGCCTCCGCCGGCCTGTCTTCAATGAACCTCCCTGCTCCAGCAGTGCTGCCGGACCCGCCGCAGATCTCGACAGCCACATAATCAATTTAAGACGAAGATGAGGAGGACGTCCCAATTACCCTGTCAGTAACCTCCTCCTCCGGGCGCCTTGAGCGGATGATCACATCCCTTGAGTTCTCAAGGTTCATCATCATAACCGGAGGGCGTGGCTTCTGAACCGGTGATGGCGGCCCCCAGTTGACCTTCTTAGACTCCGCCCGGGAGACCAAGAAGTCCTTCTTAAACTCATTTGGATTAGCTCGTATGACATTGGTTAGCCATGCGTAGGCGGCGCAATCTGCCGCAGACGGCGTACCAGAGTACACCTCAGGAATCTCGCCCCAGCTCCTCGCAAGAGGCCATTTCTCCCCCACCTTCACGAAGAAGAACCGGTTTTTCCAGTTCTTCAACGAATCGTGAATGGCCATACTAATCTTTATTCTGGTACGGGGAGTGAGCGATATCCACTCACTCCCAGGGTTCAATTTGAACACAACCCTAACGCCGGTCATCCTAAATTTCCGGCCAAGTTTTTGGGCGAAAATACACAGGGTGCAGAGATATCTCACGGAGTTGGCGTGAAGCTGGGCGATGGGTACTCACAGAGCCTTCATGATTGATTCCAGCTCCTCCGGCAACGGCAGGCGGAGGCCGCTCCTCAGATGGGCCTCGTAGACGGTAATGTACCCCTCCGGTGGGGTAAAGGCTTTGTCGTCCTTGTCCGGAATTCTCCAGGCCATCTCCTTGGGGATGTTGAACTCGACGCACAATGCCTTTATGTCGTTTTCTCTCAAGACGGACGAGAAATCTGCCACAGAAGCCATGATCGAGCAAAAGTTAGGGTTCGTTAGAAAGGACTGTCTGAGAAACGAGAAGGAAGAAGACGACGGGCTGAAGGCGTAAATGATTTCAAAAATAAGGAAGGAAAACTTCAGCGCCAAGCGTGAAACCCCTCATTAATGACGTCGGTAGTCCTGCCACGTGTCACCTCCCTACTTGACCCTGCAAAAGGACGGATCTCTAGCGCATTAATGGCCAGGATCTCCACCCAACCAACGGAAGACACGTGTCGCTTTCTGCCCTGTAAACCAGCCAAAGGCTGGCAGAAAATGCTTCCAGAATTGGCCAAGGCGGTCAACAATTCTGGTGCTCCGGAATTGACCGGGGAGGTCAACAATTCTGGTGCTAGTGATGGGTATACCAGAAATGGGCTGGACTCAGAAAGACAACAAAGGCCTAAGATGGCGGTCAACACCCTAACGACCCAATTGGAAAACAGGCCCAAAAGCTGGAAAGACCAGGACAGTCAACATTGGCGTTGACCGTCCGGGTGGCCAACTCTCAAACGGGCGGCCAACTCTCAAACGGACGGTAAACTCAAACGTTGACCATCCGCCTTACGCGCCTTGGGCCCAAAGAGGCTTTACTACAGTAATGGGCCTGGCTTACTCAAGCCCATGGCCCATCAGGCGGCTAATAACTGACATCCTCCACGAGAGCGGCCAACACGCACTCTGGCGGTCAACTCGAATGTTGACCGTCCGCGTTTTACACATTGGGCCCCAAGAAGCCTTTCAACAGTAACGAGCCTGACCCGTTTAAGCCCACAAATCATCAAAAGGCCAACAACGATTCTCCAAGAATATTCCACGATCTCAACAGGCACCGGAAGGGACACTGGCAATATTGGCGCCTCCCATATAAGGAAGGCGCCAGATTTTCTCCAAATACTTGCCAGCCCAGGCTTCCTAACGGTAACATGCGCGGAAGGAAAGCACCCGATTTGGAAAGTTGTTGGCCGCCTCACAAGGAAATAATCATGATCAGCATGGCAACTGGTATCTGCTCCAGAAAGCAAGCCAGCCGGCAGATCAGTAAGTCAAACACTCCTTCCAAAGAAGGAGGATCGACCTCTCAGCTACAAAAGAAACCCTTGACCCACCATCAAGGGCATGCTTTTATTAACGCTTTCTTCCACGCATCCAATTGCATACGCTTTCTAAGATGATTGAGTGCTCTGCAAAATCGGCCTTCTCTGCCACCTTCATTCTCCAAAAAACCCTAAGGCAACAAGCGAGCTTTCACGGCCGTTTACTGCCTTCCCACCTTCCAGATCCAAGAAAACCTTACGTCTCTCTTACATCTGGATCAAACACTCTTTCTCCCTCTCTTACATCTGCCGTTTACTGACTTGAGCGTCGGAGTATTTTCGGTGGGACAATTTTTTGCCGAACACGCTGACCTCCTGTTCTGTTTAGTGGTGTGCAGGATTCGACTCAGGGAACGAAGCCGGAGCCACGACAAGAGGATCATCCGAATCTATTCGAAATTCGGATTCAGAGACGCATCAAAAAGCTTCTGCATATTTAAAAATTTCATAATATAATT
>JAODPA010025948.1:0-12734 GCA_025585075.1 Nepenthes mirabilis
ACTTGGAGATTTTGGGTATTTTTAATATAAATTAGAAATTTTAAATAAGAACACTTCGGCATCAAAATGTTAATGGCCCCCCAAATAAATAAACTTGAAAATTGAAATAATCCAATGTTATAGTATTCTCCTTATTTAACATATATCCTGATACAACAATAACAATCTACAGAAGTTTTAATGGTACAAATTGCCATAGTGTCACAGAAATCAAGGGTGCAAGTAATTACACGATGCCCCTTTCTTACAATACCCGCTCTCGTAGAATTTACAGACGCGCTGTCCTCTAGGAGTATGAGACGGCCTGGAAGAACCACTGCCACTACCGCCGCCGCCACCACCGCCACCAAATGATGCATGCCTGGTCCACAACGGCCTACTCCTAGAATCTACACCATGATAGCTCCGGTCCTTCGAACCAGAATGTCTTCCCACTTTGTTACTGCTGTGCCTTGGCTGTTGGCTTGCTCGGGTGCCCTGATTCCTCTGCCCGGTTCCCTTGGCTGTGTTTGTAATTCTGGAAGTCAATCCACTCCGAGGAGAGTTAACATTTTCTCGCACTAATTCCCTACCAGTGTCCCCTGAAGAATAGGCTGGTTTTGGTTCTCCGTCGGTCACAGGACTTGGGATGGAGTCCCGAGTAATTGACGGCAGCAGTGGCAGTGCGGGCTGATGACTCTGAGAAACTAGTTCCTGTTGGTTCCCAGAAGCTTGCTTCAGCTCTCCCTCCTCCCCAGGACTCAAGACTGAGTTGAGGCTTGTCGTGGACACTGGCTGCTGTGTTTGCGGTTTCAGCTCTCCCTCCTCTTCTGGGCTCCCTGCCGAGTCTAGATTCATCAGGGGCAGAGGCGGTTGTGCATTCGTCAGGGGCAGTGGCGGCTGTGCAGGTGGATGATTTTCAGAAGCTGAATCCTGTTGACGCCTGCAAATGTAGGCAGGGTTCAGCTCTCCCTCTAATGGCGGCTGTGCTGGTGGATGATGACTTGGGGAAATTAATCCCGGCAGGGGTAAAGAAACATGAGCTGGCTTCTCCTCTACTACACCGGGGCTGATGGAGGAATCGAGAGTCGTCATTGGTTGCGACGACTGCGATGATGCAGGTGAATGCATTCGAGAAAATAACTTTGGCTGCTGCTGCATGGGAACATAAGATGGCTTCACCACTTCCTCTGCTCCCGGTAGCAGAGGTAGCTGCGATGATGCAGGTGAATGAACATGAGAAACTAACTCCGGTTCCTGCACGGGAACGTAAGCTCGGTTCTCTACCTCTAGTACTGGGCTTGCTGACGAGTCCAAACTTGTAGCGAGCAGCGGCAGGGTGGTGGCAGGCGGCTGACATGGAGGAGTTAATTCTCGTTGCTGAACAGAAACAAAAGAAGGATTCAACTCTCCCTCCCCTTCGGGGCTTGCAGAGGAGCAGCCACCAGACATCCTTGCTGGGTCATTAACATCAATGGGAAATGCCCCACATAGCCCATCTGTCATAACCGGGTGAGAATGGAACTGTATATCACAAGTAGAGCTCATGGCATCGTGTTTTCCGGGATCAAGCCGCGGACTCAAACCCACTAATGGGCTAAAGCAATCATTTCCGGGAGAATCTATCGAGTCTCCCCCGCAGTTCATCCTCGACGTAGGTGATGCCATGGCTTGTAAAGATTCTAACGCCTCGACTTCAGTTAGCAAATCAGAAACCGATTCATCGCCTAGGGTGCTCAGTTCAATGGGCTCCATTCCATGCCATCTAGATCTACTACAGTCAGGCTGTGAATGAGTGACATGGTCACTGCCAGGTTCAGTCTGTCTCAAGGAATCATCCCAAGCAGCCGCAATGTCAGGAAGTTGTATTACGCTGCCCACAAGACTAGAAGCAGTGCTCCAGCTTACAACCGAATCTCGACAAGGAATAATCGAAGCGGCATACTGTTTATCCTCCACTGCTGGGATGACTTTCATGCCCTGATTGTCGGAAGACCCGGGCCCGACAAAAAGAGTGCTCCAACTAGTGCTAGAACCTTGCCCGGGAACATTTGAAACATCAGACTGTTGAGCTTCTACAGCCTGACCTTTATCATCATCGGGACTCTGCAAATCGGGAAACTGAATTCCGACAGAGGAAATGCCATGGTCAGTGCCCAAATCTTGCACAGTAACATTTTCAGTGACAAATTGCTTATTTTCCACAGCCAGACCTCTTAAATCGTTGTGGTCTTGTTCTGGAGTGGGACTTGGCAGATCGGGAAGCTCTATTCTTCTTGAAGACATACTCCAACTTTTGCCTGAATTTTGCCCGGGAATATTTGAAGTAGCATGTTGTCCATTTTCCATAGACTCACCATTCATATCCTCCTTGTGGGCCATTGGAGTTTGAGGGTGCATATCAGAGAACTCGATACTCAGCTTCAGATTGATTGTTTCAAATGAACTACATGTAGCAGCTGGACAGGAATTTGGAATCCCACTGTTTAAAGAACTCTTCAGTAGGCAACATTTCTCTTTCTGTGCACAAGATTGATCTGAATTGTCAGGACAGAGTTCTTCATTCGGTTTACTAACAGTTGATCCCACAACACATTCACCCTTTCGGTCCTCGCATTCATATTCAGCATTTCTCAAGGCAACAGTCAAAAGTATAGATTGATCTTGGCTTTCATTCGTCCTCCAAATTCTTAGATCGGAGGGGAAATATCCATTTGAACTCCACTTATGCAACTGCAACATGCAAAAGGGTCCTTGAATTTTGCCTGATGGATCCTGGTAATGCCAAATCTTCTCAAGTTCCCCATTATCAGAAGACACTGCAGTTCCTGTTAAGAGAGGCACTGAGGTGTCACAAGAAACCTGAGGCAGGTTTAGAGTTGTCATGACCACATGATCGTTGGTCTGAATGCTTCGATCCACTCCATTTCTTAGTTCTACCAAGATCCTTGATACAGCATCGGCTCCTTCAAGTGTTGGGGAGGATTCACAATCTCTCTCATCGGTTCCGGCGGCACTTTCCTCTTTTCCAGGTTGAAACTTCTTGCAAGTATTTTTGTTATCCTCCCAATCGGAAGTCGGGCTTCTAAATGCCTTGGCTTTGGAACTGACTGGCATATCACCTCCTCTTTGTGGGCTAATCAGATCCATATCCTTTGTATTGGAGTTGGAAAATGCCGGAGACATGCTTACATCTATGTTCATAACATGCAAAATCAAAATGCCAGAAACATTTTGCACCTACGTCATGATAGAAAAGAGCAAGCATATATTAACAGGGAAGCACAAACAACCTTGTTTTTTAATGTTTGACTGCCCAGTGTCTTCATCCGACTCATAACTTGGATCCATTCTTGGATCAGCATGAACTTCTGGAATTTCACACAGCCTACGTTGACGTTCCTCGGGCGTATTCAGAAGCTCTAGTTTCTCCACATATTCTCTAAGCGTGGCCATCGTTAAGAAAAAAAGGAATGTAGATCTAGTTGCCCTGGCAGTAAATTTACAAAAGAAAAATATGCTTCAAGTGCAGAAGATAATGATCATCCACCCGGTGACACAGAGAACTGTGATAGTCTTTCCTGTGGAGACGCTCTCATGTTCACCAAACAATTAGGATTAAAAGTTGGGTGGGCCAATGGTGAAACTATATCAACTAATTTAAGTAATTATTTAATTTTTAACATTCATCTACCTAATTTCTAATCTTAACCGTTGGATAAATATGAAAAACTCCCCATCGGGAGGACCATAACAGGCTCTCAGAGGTTAGAAGTGGCAATTAGAGCCAATTACCAGATCTTTCTCTTTTTTAAATTGGGTGTTTGTGTGCCTCAAGCCACCTGGCTAAACACAATTCGGGCTTATGCCCATTAACTAAAAGCTGATAAAAGAAACACATTAGGAAAAGCGAACCACATCGCATACATAATGAGTAGTGACCTCCAACAATCCAAACCTACAAAAAATGCAACGACTAAAATGTTGTTTGTTCGTTTAAGATGTTTTTAAGAGGAACTCAAATCTGCAACTTCTACTCCAGATGGAAAATCAAAATTCTCACTGTGATATTTACAAATGATGCTACAATCCATACCCTCAAAAAAGGGGGAAGAAAAAGACATTAGACAAGAAAAGAAGGTGAAGAAGAAATCTCTTCAAATTGTTGGGAAAACATCATTTTTCAGCTAACAGATATGTTTTACTCGATAGTGAACATTGGCAGAAAGATAAGGTTACTCACTGTGACTTTGAAGTCATAGATTCAACCAAGGAAAAGGGTTCTCTGCAATGGAAGTAAAGCTAAGTAAAATCTACCTTTCCTAGTGGCTGCAATGCTGGAAGCCTCATGCATTGGACTAGAAATACATTATGCTCGATATCAGAAATGATAAGCTTAAAATAAAAGATAATAACATCAGAAATGACTAAAGGATATTCCTTTCGATGCCCCATTTCACTAGCCCGGTCACGGAGATGATTAAGCCTCGACATCTCTGCTTCCAACAACTACAACAAACAAATGTAGTAATGCAAATGACGGAACATATCCAAATATCAATATCAGAACTTCCAAATGCAACTATTATTTGAAGCAACAACAGTTAGCACAATTCATCCATGGTTCCATTCTTTTCAGTTCCATTGGTTTACAATTATATTCAGCACACAATGTATCAGATATAAAATCTAAGCAAACAAAGATTTTTCACCACAAGTCGACCAGCATTTTCATCACATTCACTTGTTGTTAACAGGTTACTTACATCCTTAACCCTCACCGTCTGCAGTGCTCTCGCTTTTTCCTGAATCTCTCCCTGCAAAGACAGATGTCCTCAGGGAACGCCAGCAACAAATTAGGGAGGAAAAATGAAAGCTAAATTGACAAAACATTTACCACAGTCATCCTCTCACCAAGTCCACATTTTATACTCTGGCGTAGCCGTCTGCATTCATCCTAGTAATATTTTCAAGCCACATCAAAACATCAAACACATATTTGACTTGGAACAAATAATTATCATTTCATTAAAAAAAAAAAGTGAGCGCATGCATTTTCAATTGAAAGGGGATTCAGAAGATCACATCTAGAAAGATTGTAGAAGAATTAGCAACAAATACAGCCAAAGTTAGAATCAAGGAAAAATTAAACTGAAAGAATATGGCTTAATTTAAGAATATCAATATACAAATAGATACACCATCACTGTTCTGCATGAAGAACAAAAACAAAAGGAAAATTTTTAACATATAAGGGAAGGCAATGATAACAAACAGATAGACCATTACCATACTGTATGGCAATGGCATATGAGTAGGCAATAATTATCTATAGAAAACAATCGGTATTTGGAAGACCTGTGGGACATATCAAAAAGCAGACTGAACTACAACTCAAATGTGATACCTACACTGTTCAGAAAGTGAATTATTCAGTGTACAGCAATCCAACAATGACCCCTCGTTTACACACAAACATCCAGTAGCTAATCCTGATACTTAAATACAATTAGTTGTCAAAGCATTACCTTGTTGTAGGTAATTAGAGAATTCAAAATTATTTAAACTAAACCATCTATCTAAAAAGTATTCAAGATACATAATAGTACTGGCCCTTACAGCAGTAACTTATGGAAGGCTCACCCTAAACCAATGTGTGTGAGTTAATTGAGCTTCCTAGAGAATCCAAAGTGCTGGAATTATTACCATGTGAAAACTGACAATACCCTTCTTCACACTTGTGTGAGAAGGGTCAAAATATTAACCAAATAGCTAACCCCTATCTATTTCAGATCAACTGTAGGAGAGATTTCAGGGATGGGGGGCATCCAGAAGAAAGATATGAGAGGACCGCAAAATTTTACTTTATTTAATGCAACATATTAAACTCAGGTCAAAGACATTTTACTAGTATCGACATCATTTTAGTTATTCTCTCTAGTAACCTGCCTAAAGCAACTACTTATTCAAGTGGGGCATGCCACAGAAAAATGGCACCAAACAAAGGGTAAAATTTCATGGAAAAGAGAACAATAGGCATCCCAATGAGCCCACTCACCCACCCTCTCTTCTGTGACTTTAAATCTGACAGCAAAAGATCAAAGAAGACACAATCACAGTAGACTATTATAACAGAAGCCAGTTGAAGATGCCATCACTGACTAAGGCAAATATGGAATCAGATAAAAGGAGAGTATCAATCACCTCTGAGAACTCCTGATTGGAGATTACATCACTTGTAACATCCTCTATCTTGTTTAGATTTAATATCTTAAGCTTGACATTTGTTGTCTTGTTGCCTATTTTGTATGGTTCAGCCGCCATGCCAGTACCTGGATAACAGGATCATTCAAAACTTTCAACTCTGACAAAACCATGCCTTGCAATGTACAAGTGACACAAATGGAATAACTCTCATGCAGATATCCATACCTACAACACGAACCAAACGATAGATGTCGTGCTTTTGATCGTTACAAGAGATTCTTATTCGCACAATTGAGCCGACAACCTTATCATGAAATTTCTCAGTATCTTCCAGCAGGTTCTCCACCAAGTTCCGCTTCAGGTAAATCAAGTTAATGTTATGAACATCAATTGCTGCATAATTATCTAGGTTAATCTGTTGACCTCTCTCATTAACTTTTCTTCGTGCTTGTCGCTTCTTGTCCGTATTCATGGTTTGTATTACCTCGCTGCTTCCCTCAGCTTCCACATGGCCAGCCACATGATTTATGATTGCACCATGAATTGTACTGTTTGCACGGGAATCTTCTTTGAAATGATATTCAAGCAGCTTTAGCATTTCAAAGTGACCAACTCGAGTTTTACCAAACAAATTTTCCAGCCTTCGGTCACAAATAATTTGGCATTTCCGTCGAGGATCACGAAGGTTATTCTTCCGTATGTATTCTAGCAGAAGGGCTTGGACATCAAATTGGGATAGTACAGATATATCACCATTTTTCATATGAGAAACAAAATCCAACAACTCCTTTGACGCCCAGTCCCCAACCGCATACAAATCCGGAACCTTATACTCAACTGCCTCATCCACCCTCTGTAAACCCTTATTATGTGTTGTTGGCTGTCTTTGGATCTTCCTTCTTTTAGAACCATTAGCTTCCAACTGTCTAGTAGATCTCCTCAACACAGCAGCTTTATCAACACTAGTATCAAGCATTTCCTGTGAAGAATCATCCTTATGGTCCGACCCAGATCCTTTCCAGGGATTGGTAGCTCGCATCAGCTCCTCCAAAATTAGAGACTCCTTTTGTTTCAAATAAATCCAATATACCTTAAAGAGATACTCCCAGCTACTCTTATCGTCAAAATCTACTTGACCCTATACAAATAACATATAGATGTTCATATCAAATAACCTAGTAGACGATGGATGCAAACAATACATCAATATTATAATGAGACATAAAACATGACTAGACACCTCTTTTTTGCTTTACTGAAAAACAGAAACTGATAATCTTCAAGGACAAGATTAACCAGTAATTTAGCACATAATGAGACTATTGCAAACTTTTTTTTGGGGGGGGGGGGGGGGCAGGGGGGGGAGGATGAGATCGATTTAACCACAGAATGAAACCACGCTATTACTATCTATTAACTTTCTAGCCATCAACATGATATGAAAATCTGATGGCATGGAATGCTAACTACACACCTCCACAATGTGAAAGTAAACATGGAAAGAAATTTCAAAACAGGAATTGGTAAAACACAATCCTAAATCTTTTCCACCCTTAGTCTTTCCCATCAAACCTCCTCTTATTAGTATGTGTTGAGAAGTATATGGTTTCTGATTCAATTAGCAAATTTCTCTGACAGATTTTCCGTCAACCACCCACTCATCATGAATGCAGCAAAGAGAGGTTCTAATTGGGGATGGTCTTCATCACAAAGACCAAGGGGAGATATGAAAGCAAGCTTGGGTGAAACTAACAATATCAACAAGGCAACAACACATCATAACAAAGATATATCAGTCATACCGATTCCTTGCTTCCCTGACTGATGTTTTCAATTAACATAATTGTTGTCATGCATGTTCTACAGAATCCTTTGTTCCCTCTTACGCACAAGATATCAGCTTGCTTAGCACATCCTTTGCAGAGAGAGTAAGGGCATGTATAGCACATAAAATGGGCATTCCTCTGACAGCTGTTACAGATATGCCAACCTGGAATGCATAGCAGCCAACATCAGGAATTCCAATTATGTAAAAACCTCAAATATTGTCCAATAAATAAACAATGCCAAATCATACGACCATATCTAAAGATTTCTCACGGCTTCCACGTGCAAAAAGTATCTTTCTTCAGGTTTTACACCTCTATTGGTAGCTATGAGCATGATAGACAAACCAGCGAATGACAGAATCTGATACATACAATGCAATAAATATCCTGACAGTCTGCTACACAGGCCACCCAGCCTTTCTTTGATCATTCTTTTCCACTTTGGTAATTATGATATCTAGGGAAGCAGATCACTATCCCTCAAATTCAAAATTTCATGCTTCCAGAAGAGGAAATGTGGATCAACTCAGCAATCATCCATCTGCATAGGTGTACACTTGAATTTCTTTCCTAGTATTCCACAATTGCAGATAAGTTAGAGGTGTCCCCATTCTAGTAGGTTTTTATTTTAATTGTTATGTCCATGGCTCATTTGTTCTTTGAATAGTTGAGTCCTCAATTCAGTAGTTCTGACAACGTTGTGGTGTGATTTAAAAATTATATTTCAAATATTAGTCAACCATTCAAGCCACTGTTAGAGGGTAAAACATATACCATCTACAAGGGGACTTTGCAGATAACTTAATCAAAACACTCCTTGCAGCTCACATACTAGAAATTCAAGTTGATATAGAAGTATCTACTCCAGATCATTTACCTTTGTCTAAACTGTTTTGAAAACTCTTTTTGAGCACTCTAACCACAAAAATAAAAAAATAAAAACAAAAATGGTATTTCAATGTCAAGGAGTCCAGAGTTGGGAAAGAGAAAAGGAGAATGTTTCTGTATGGCCATTTGTGACAGTGATAGCATTTTTTTGTCTAAAGAGGCTTGGTTAATCGAGATGTGCGAGTCTCTGGCAAGATGTGCAATGAATTCACAAGTGATAGAGCAGCTCTAAAGGAGGTTTCAGAGTTCAATTAGGATTCTTAAGGATGGTAAGGGTTCGCCCCTCAAGTCAGACATAAAGTAGAAACCAACATATATGGAGACTGGAGCGTCTGATAAAGGACCGTCAAGTCCAGCTGCTTTTTAATTTTGAGATTGTTGGAGGTCCTATGGAGTTTGAAAGATTACATACTTTCTTTGTTTTTCATCCCAATCTTTCACGATATGAAGTCTAATTCCATAGTTACGTCTTGGTTTTTCCACCCTGATTATTTAATTCACCAAGAAATCAAGAGTTACCAATAATTCTTTTGGTGATTCCTTTCATTTGGTGCAATGATGCAGCTGATGTTGCTTGCCAATTATTGAGGGAAGGAAATTAGCGTAATTTAATGCTTCAACAAAGAAACAAGGCTGTTAAAAGTGGCAACTGGCAAGAAAAAAAGAGAATTAAAGAGGTTTTCAATGTAATGCAAATCATGAAAAAGAGAAGGGTAGCAGTTTATTGTTTCATAGCTTTTCTCTGATTGGGTTGATTTGGCTCAATTCGTAGTTTCTTTTACTCGACCTTTTGGAATGAGGACTAAGGGCCTACCATGACAAAATAATAGGTGGCAGGCCCTGACAACTGAGTCTAGCATGAACTTTTTTATCTCTACTGATCGGATATATCAGAAAGACATCAATGAATTCTGCCCAAGTGCTGAACTGATAGCCTGACCACCAGAAGATTACGACCACTCAGTAACCACATTCTAAAGTGAATGCCACCAAATTAACATATATAAAGAAATAGCAATAAACGAGATAGCTGGTTCCTGCATTGCCAGAAGGAAGGTTGTTTGTGATTTCTCTATACTTCCACATTGCCACTGCCTGCATACCTCATAGTTATAACTTCTTTCTATTCCTTTTCTACTCTTCCCAAGCAATTTATTTTGGAATCACACACACTCCATGGCTGTTTGGTTGTGAATTATATCATTTTAACTGACCCAAAAATAGGAAGTCTCAGTTGTATGGGGCGGGACCTACTGAAATCTCCTAATCTATCCTACCCTTTAAATTAATTTTCCGTTTTCCGTTCTTTAAATCTCTACCAGCTTACCACTTTCCTGTAATCCTCTATATATGCTTTATTTGGAAAAGCATGGACTTAATAACAATAACATCAGCTCTGATACTTAACCAAGTGCACTGCAGAATATTTGGTTTTCTTAAGTTCACAACAAGTTGTTCGCACATATCTTTTGGGGAAAAGATCATCTAGCACACAAGATAAAACTTGTTTTACCAATAATTGAGCATTTTGGTTAATCGTGGTGATAGTCTATGTCAATAATTTTTACAGTCTAAGTAACACTTTAGAATCTTTCCACCATGCGCAGCATTTTTGCCTCAGTTTTACTATGTCAATAATTTTTTTTAGTTCTTTTCGACTACCATTCATAGGCTTGTTTTGATGTTTGCTCCTCAATTTGATCGGAACTCTAGTACCTAGGTCTTGCAAACTATAGATGAACAATTTTCATGGATTACATTTTACTTTCTCTATTTCTGATTATAAGAAAATTCCCAAATTGTTGGGGACAAGAATATGTTTTTTCCAGTTACTGTGACTTGTTGCACTATAAATCCTTCCTATTCGTAATATCAAAATATCCCCCACATAACTTAGTTTTACAAAAGCAATTTCTGATTAGCAGGTTATCTTCACACACTTATGGAAGATACCACTTATGGAACAGGTTTAACCTTATAAGAATAGCGTTAATCCTTAGTAGGGATCATTATCACCTCAGATGACATTTTCAGCAGATTGTCAAAAGTCGGCTGCTGAATCTATTTTTCTTCTCTTTTTGACAGGTACAGGGACTAAGTCAGCAACTATATCATAGGCAAAGGAGCAAAAAATTCAATTGTTCTCACATAATCTAGGCATCTTGTTTCCTCCTGAAGCTGAACACACATAAATTGATGAGTTTAAAATCGCTTTACTGCGTTAAACTGTTAAAACATTGAGCAATTTACGTAGTTATACTCGTCACTTTCTGTCCCATCAGTTTTGCACGTATGAGAGTCATTACCCTTTCTGGCTGTTGACAAGCATAGCTCTTTAAATCCAATACCTAATGAACTGTCAAACTGGCCAGTTAGGCAATCAGTTTATCAGAACCCCCAACTTTAAACCACGATAACCAGGAAAGAATAACTGAGGTTTCCCTATTTTTTTGGAAATGTCAAGTCCTATTTTGAGCAAGTAATTGAAGAACATTTTCCCCGTCAAATTGGATGTGCGATACAGAAACACTAGTTTTGGAATGTATTAAAGCCCAAGCCAAGGCAATCTACTCGGAGCACATCAGATGCCACCAGCAAGCCATAGATTGCTTGGCAAATGATGGTTCCTATTATTACAAAGATCCAAAGTCGCATGGCCAGCAGCATTGCAGAGAGAACACATGGAATAGTGCAAACAAAATAGACGATTGGAGGTTATTACGTACCGCAATTCCACCGCACCCTTCCACGGAAGAATGCTTCATCCCGTTTAACACAAGCAGGATGGTAAGCCTTCGGGCAATCCCTAACATAAACGGCGCCAGAAATGTGAATAAAAAACACAAAATCCAAGTAATGACAAGCTATATAGTGGGAGATACAGAGGAAGCCTCGTTTCCTAGATAAAACCCCCACGGAGCAACCACTCACCGGCGATCACATAGCACGAGCGTCCCACCGTCGAAGCATATAAAGCAAACATCCTCTTCTTCCTTCTTAAACACCTTCGCCGGTGGTGCCGCCGCAGTGATCTTCGCCTGAACCCCCTTAGGCGGCCGACCTCGCTTCCGCTTCGCAGCAACAGCTTCCGCTTCTTTCACCTTTAACTCCCCCTCCGTAGCCCCCGCCATTCGACCTCCAGTTCCACCCGTTGAGAACAAAACAGCCGGAGCTCCTCCAGCCAGCTGAGCATCAGGCAATCCCTGACGATCAAGAGTCAAAGAAGCCTCCGTCCAACCAGAATTTTCAACGCTCGGCTGCTCTACTACATCGCTTGTCTGCTCAGGCTCATTTTCCATGGGTTTGATCGGAAGCAATTAAGATCGAAACAGAAGTCTACAAGCCTCCGAAACCCTAGATTTTGAGATTTGGGGGTTTAGCTCCAAGATCAAGTGGAAGGGCTCGGCATATGAAAGTGATGGAGTGCTATTTTGGGTTAGTTTTTTAGGTAGAATGTTCAGACCAAAGCAGAAGATACGAGAGGGAAGACTAACCCACTGCCATGATACCTTAGCTCCCTGAAAAGAAGTTGTGGAAGAGTTCTGAACTGCAGAAAGAGTTTTACCTTTTGTGGGAATCGCTTAACGCTGTCAAAATACCTAACCACACAGTCAAATCCGGTTTCAGTGGATTTCCTTCTCAATTCCATGCTCCTTCTCCTCCTCTTCCATTTCCGTTGGTCTCCATTTTCACTTTCTGAGGACTTAAATCACGAACTAAATATACATATATATAGAATTATGGAGAAGATTGGCTGTAAGATTTATCAAAAAACAAAAGTGAAAAATTCAGTAAATGTAAAGTGAATAAATTATGAAATAATATTAAATA
>JAODPA010025959.1:0-12734 GCA_025585075.1 Nepenthes mirabilis
AATATATCAACAAATAGTAAAATAAGATATTTATACAAACTAAAAACTTTGAATTTTTTTTTACGTCTTGAATTTAAATACAATAAGATCAATTCCGATAATCTCTTATTTGAAATTCATAACTCAAAATCAAACTAAAACCCAATAAAATTACATTTCGAGCTGAGTAGTTTGGCTTTCATAGTACATGTTGGGTGTGGCCATGGATGGGCCAACCCAGGAACCAGGCCCACTGAAGGGGGAAGGGCTCAAGAACAGGAACCCACCACACGGCCTCATGAGCCTGAAATCTAAACTAGGATGCGATCTGCTTAGATGGATCGGCCTGAAACTACCAGGCAAAAAATGGGCAATTAGGGCTGTTCCACGAGGATCCCTCATACTCACCAGCTGGCAAGTGGCACAACTCAACTCGTAGACGACATTTGCCATAATAGCCCAAGATCGCAAATCTCCTCTAAAATGGCAGTCATAGCTCAGCAAATATTCTCAAAACAACACCCCTGATAATGTGTCACTCCCAGAATGACAACAATGACTTAGTAGATCCTCCCAGACAGATATTGCCATCCAATGACTTCCATGATAACCCAATAAAGGACGATCTTTAGATTGCCATAGTTATCATACCCCACAAGCGATCATTGAGACAACCCAGCAAATCTACCGAGGCAACTAACAACCAATATTGGCACCCAATTAAGGCCAAACCGACTTCAACATTATAATTACTCCTTCTCTCTACGGGAAGTAGAGAGAATCCTTACCCTTAAGATCCCCCAGTTAAGGCACTCTCTCTCACTTTTTAGCAACTCATCCACTGAGTGCACCCTTACTAAAAGCCACTCCCCACCGAGCGTACTCACCTGAGCATCATCCTCCAACCAACACTCCATCCCCTCACCTATGCATTAGCATCCTTTACATTCTCCATCTTTCTCACCCTTATTAAAATATTATTGATTTGAGTGTTGGAGGATATACCAGAGACGAAATCTAACCAATCCTCTGACCTCTTATTTATTTATTGTATTACGCAAGACCCTAGTCAGTACAGATGAAAACCAGATCGACTTCAGTTCAACTTACTGTGGAAATTCATGTGGCTCCCTAATCCATATAATAACCCAAATCTAAGGACACATTATTAGCACCGTCTATGGAAATAATTAAAAAATCCAACCACCATGCTCACGAAGATGAACATGGTCAACACTAGGGTGCAAGTCACCACTCTGATCTGGGATGCTGCCTCCCGTGGCAACAACCCCTCAGTGGGTAGCTACACAAACGAACGACTAGCCTCGAACATGCACGCATTTACAGCCCAAATCGAGAGCATGTCTAAAATGCTCCAAACCATCTGCGCACATCTAGGTGGACAACTGCTAGGGGCTCCCTCTGCTACCTCTCAAACCTTAGCTTTGAAGCAGAGGAACCGAAGAAAGAAGCACCTGACAGAGAAGACCTAGTGGCCTAACAACTTTGAGGTCAAAGCGACCTTGAGCAGTAGTGCGCGGATGCAGTTGGAGGGCCAACTGAGTCACGAGACACAAGATGAAAGCCTGAAATGGTAGAATCCTCACTGCTCTCATGGTGATCGAAGGCCCCTAGCCCTAGAGGAAGCTCTTGCAACACTAGGCCGACAAGAATAATAGTCCTCGAATCCAGCATCACTCTCTGAACCACACGGAATTGAGAACCTTCCTCAATACGAAGAGGAGTGTGTCCTCCCCTCGAATGGAGGAGAAAGTGAAGAAGAATGAGCAGCACGTTTTCAGTGGAGGCACCGACAGACACTCCGTGGATCTTAGGAGATTGCCATTCACAATGGAGATCCAAACGCAGGCGCTCCCCCACAAATTCAAGATGCCAACCCTAGAACCCTACAATAGGAGTTCTGATCCAATGGATCATCTGGATCATTTTCAGACCCGGCTAAGCTTTCAGGGCCTAGACGAAGCCGCTATGTGCATGTGTTTCCCTCTAACACTCAAGGAAGATGCCCAAATTTGGTTTTACCGCCTGTTATTCAATTCAATTGGGACATTACAGGAGCAAACTGACAGCTTTCTATCACAATTTGCCTCCAATATAAGGGAGGAGAAATAGTCCTAGCACCTCGCCCACATCAAATAGGGGCTGAGCAAAAGCCTGAAGCACTTCCTAGCCCGGTTCACCACTGAGGCTTGACAAACACCTAGGCTCACCTATGAGGTAAAATTGAACTCCTCCATGTCGACTTTAGAGTCAGTCGATTTTTTCAAGCACTTGGTTCATTAGGACCTTAAGACCTTCCAAGAGGTCGAAACCATTGCTTGCACTTATATAGCCACCGAGGAGGCCAATGAAGCAAAGCAATACCCAAACCACTACCCTCAGGGGCCAACAAATGAAAGAAAATGGAATGGAGACCACGCTAATTCCAGAAACCCCAGGAAGTAACCTAATATGGAGCCGAGCATTCAGAGGAAATTTAGACCACTAAACCTGACCCCTCTAAATAACTCCTAGATCAATATCCTCATGCAAATCTGAGATAAAAAGTTTCTAAAATGGCCAAAGTCAACCGAAAATTCAGAAGGAGGAGGCCAGTCAAAGTACTACCATTATTATCAATCTTTGGGTTACAATATGGAAGACTATCGGATTCTACAAAAGGAGATTTAGAACCTAATTAAGAAGGGGCACCTCACCAAGTTCCTACAAAATTTGAGGGCGGGCCCCCAATAGAACAGATGAAGGCAAGCTGGAGCAACAGTAGGTGAAGAATTGGGTCACGATCGAGGTGATCAACTTGGTAACAACGATACCACCTAAGAGCAATACCTCAAACTACTCGGAGAAGGCTTCCAACAACAAGAAACTAAGGATAGGAGTTAGGAATGATGTCAATAGTTTTAATAATGATGATATAGTACATGCAATAACTACCTATTCAGACCCTCTGATTATATCTACACTCATTTTAGAAAATACGGTTAACTACCAACTAAAACAAGTTTTTATTAATAATAGAAATTTTTGAAATTTACTTTACCTTAATGCGTATTTTAAGCTGAGACTAAAGAAGAATTAATTAAAATCAATTCAAGGACCCCTCTATAAACTGGACATTGAGTTGATACCAATTCAGGGGGCCATTTAGTTGGAAGTTACATTGGGTGCTTACCCTAAGATGACCTCCTGAATGCTTACATTTCTAGTAGTAAACCTCCCATCAGTTTACAATGCCATCCTGGAATGACCCCACCTAACTGCATTTAGGGTAGTGACGTAAATCCCACATCTGAAGAAGAAATTCTTGACAACTGTGGCATCGAAGATGCCTTGGGTAACCAAGTAACTGGTAGGTCGTGTTAGCTGTCCCAAGTCACTCAGGTAAACCCTGATTGGCCAATTGATGACTTTCATCTCCGGGATGAAATGACACTGCTACAAGCCCAGTCTTGCGAGTCCACCAACCAAATCCCGTTAGATCCCAGCGAGCCTGAGATTTGGGTGCAAATCAAGAGTTCCATGATAGGTGACCTATGGGACTGACTAATAACCTTCCTCAGACATAATTTCAACATCTTTGTATGGATACCCACTGACATGTTGGGAATTCTAGTTGGAGTAATGGTCTACAAATTAGGCCTCAATTCCGATCACAAACCTATTCGACAAAAGTAAAGAAATCACTCCGTTGAAAAATAGATCACCATATGCAATGAGGTAAAAAAGTTACTCGATGCGAGGTTCACTAGGGTGTCTAATACTTGGATTGGCTGTCCAACATGGTCCTTGTCAAGAAGACTAATGGAAAGTGGTAAATGTGTGTCGATTTCACTGGCATGACCAAGGCGTGTCCCAAAGATAGTTCCCATTGCCGAAGATCGACCTACTGGTGGACTCCACATCCAACCATAAGTTGTTGAGTTTCATAGTTGCTTACTCAAGTTACAATCAAATCCAAATGAGTCCAAACGACAAGGAACAAGCTTCCTTCATGACTGACTATGAGACATACTACTACAGGCCATGCCCTTCGACTTAAAGAACACAGGTGAAACATACCAGCAACTCATGAACAAGATGTTTGAAACTCAAATCGGTAAGAATATAGAGATAAATGTTGACGACATGCTCTTCAAAAGTAGGACGACTGATGGCCATATTCTCAACCTAAGTGAGGCATTCAGAGTTTTTCAAGTACATCAAATGAAACTGAATCCTGCCAAGTATAAATTCGGCATGACCTCAGAAAAATTATTGGATTTTATCATCTCACAGTGAGGAATTGAGGCAAACCCCGAGAAGATAAAGACTATCCTTTACATGAACCCACCTTGAACCGTGAAGGAGGTCCAAAAGCTCACCAAGACACTCGCAACGCTCTCTCGATTCCTAGCAAAGTCTGCAAAAAATATCTACCCTTCTTCAAGACCCTGAGGGGAATGAAGGCGATTAATTTCTAATAGATAGCTAATTGCGAAGCTATAAGGTGCCGATTTTCACGATATGATAAAAAAATGAGTGGTGAGGTTTCAGATTTTTAAAATATAGTAATTAGGAGGTAATTAAGTAAAATAGGTGAATTGAGGTTAAAGGGTATGGGAGGGATTGGTTTAAAAAGTCTAAGATCCAGAATTGGTAAAATCAAAAATTAAACTTGTAAACCGTAAAATGTTAAACCGTAAATAAGATTATGAGTTTTAAATTATGATAATTATGGTTTATTAAGGTTATAGAATCAAAATTATGGTCCAAAGATGTAAAAAATTGAGTTAAAATGGTCAAAATCGGTCATGGATGACGAAAACGCAAAGTTAGGATGATGCAAGCTTGCCGCAGGCTTGAGTTGCGCCCGCCATGGGCTCAAGCTCCTAGCGAGTGCCAATTCCAGCATGCTAGTGCCTGAAACACGCTCGCCAAGCGCTCGAGCGTTAGCCTATTATAAAGCCGCATCAGGTTTTCCTTCTATGTTATTTCTACCGGGAAAGAGAGAGAGGAGAGAGAGAGAGCACGAAGGGGGAAGAGGAAAATGGAGGAATCCAAAGCTCCTGAGTCCGAATCTGTCTGAGAACCAGTTAGACAGGTGATAGATCAGGTTGAGGCAGGTGTGCTCATACCCTCCTTATTTTCTCTTTCGTTGTTTTATTGATTTTTCATGGATATTTTCATTCCGATACCCACCCGAATCATGAAAAATGCGAAACCCATAAATAATGCTCAGAGTATTTGTTGATTATTATCCGATTTTACCTTCAGATCACCCAGTTTGGGTGCGCCCAAACCCTAGACTCGGACACAGCTTAAGGAGCCCCTCAATTTTGAGTTTAATGCACAATTTGTCATCAATTATGGGTTACCCAAGTCCTAAATATGTATATATATATATATATATATCAATTAGGCATCCGATTTGGCACGTCCGGACAATCTAAAATGCGCCCTGACATTGTTCACCCGAGCCTAACCATGATTTTTGCATGCTTTCTCCTTACTTAATTGTTGTATAAGCTATATTTAATTGCATGAGTTTAATTGCAAGCATTGGAAAAATATATTTATACTTCGTTTGTGAAGGAAATGTTAATTGGAAGCCTCCAAGTCATATTTATCCCTTGACGGTAAGAATTTCTACGCTTTCCTATGTTTTACGATGTTCATGTGCAAAGATTTAAGTCGTGAAAAGACTTAAATCTAAAAGTAAGAGAAATAATGCAAGAAATTGGAGGAAATTCAACAATAAATTATTTGATTGAATTGTTCTCCCGGTTGGAAATAAGTCTTTTTTTTTGGTAAACAATTAAATTGTATTGAAATAAAAGAAGTTTACGATGGACCTTCCCTCAAAAGAATAAGAATCATGAATCCAAGACTAAGAATAAGCATAAGGATGCCCCATGTCAAGCTGAAAATAATAAGAAACTAGACCTAGAAATGTAATTCAGTGGGTAGTATTATCTGGCATTCCTTAGGACGTTACAGTGATAATCGAATATAACTCTATCCATAGAGTGATATATGGACTGCCTTTCTCAAGGTGTTACTATAGAGGAGAAGAAATTATGAACCATCCTGCCCTTGGGATGTAAATAAGAAGGATAAGAATTATGGACCATCCTACCCTCGTGATGTAAATAATGAGGAACCGATATTTATGAACTAAGAATAAGGCTTTAGATTGTGTGGAATGAATACAATCTATCCTCGATTACTTGGTCCTTAACTAGTAATGTCTACTAGCCTGGATCCATCAAGATAATAAAGGTTAATTTGAAGAAAAAGTAAAGTTTTGAACTGATTGATGATTTCCAGTATGTTTTCCGATTAAGACAAGTGGAAAAATAACCAAGGGAAAAGATAAAGTAAACAAGGATGAGATTTTGTTTATAAGCTCATGTTTATGCACCGTTTATGCTTTTACATTACCCATCTGCATATTGGACCTTAAAATCCTCCAATGACCAAAGAATAAATGGAAGAAACAACTGAAGAAGAAAATAAAATGAGCAAGAATAAGATTTTATCCAATAGTTCATGTTTCATGCATCGATCCATTGTTCTCATCTTATTCATATGCCTATTGATTCCCTAATCCCTTCTATGTCTCTTTTCTTTATATATATGTGTTCCATATAAATGCTTGCATGTTCCTTTTGTTATAGTACCTTGTTAAGCTGTTAGCTCACCCGTTTTCTTCCTTCTAGATGAGACCTATGAGCCGTAGCCCGATTAGAAAATGCAAGGAGAAGGATTTGCTAAGGAGATTGCTGGACATCAAGGATTCAGTATCTAGAATGTGGTTGATAGTATGAAATGTAATTAGTTGATTAAGATTAATGTTGTGTATTAAATTGTAGCATAGCTTGTTGTATATTTTTATCGCATAGAATACTCCCGCAACTTATCCATGGATATTGAATGCTTTTGCAGGTATAATGATGAGTTTTGTATAAGTCCTAGAAGGCATCTCCCGTTAGATCCAATATAATAGTAGAGATATTGTGTTGGAGTTATGGATGAACGGCATGTGATGCTGATCTTGTGTAGGGGTTGTGGATCTAATGTTGAGGTCTTGTTGTTTGTATGAATTGTGTAGGTTTATTCATATAGGTTGTATGTATGATTTTCGTCCATATTTAGAGAAAACTCTATCAAAATTTTTATTGAAATTAATGTATTAAGTCAATTGTGTACTAGTTTATTTTGATTAAGTATGATTATTGACGGAGGTCATCAGTGAATTATGACCCGTTTCGTCACAGTTGATATCAGAGAATGGAGATACCGTAGGTTTGATTAGAATTATACGCAAAAGTTTAGGATCAATTAAGAGTGATCAAATAAGTAGATGTAGGTATAGGATAATTAAGTTAGATTAGATAATTCTAGATATCCCAGTTTGTATAAGTTAGATTAGAATTAAGTTGAGATTTAGTGTTTAAGATTATTAACATTGATTTTCGGCTTAGGTTAATTGATTTTGGTTTAAAGTTTAAGTTGATCTGTTCTAAGTTGAGGTTCTCATGTTAGTAATTAGCTAAGAAGGGGTGTTTGGTCAACCTAGCAAGTATGATGGATAAAGTTGAATTGGTGACTCGAGGTCAATGTAACTTGGAGTCGATTTCTGGTGTAGCGAATTTAAGAATGCCATTTTATGATCGATTTAGTAGTGACTAAGTGCTTAATTTTTGGGTAGTATGAATCTTGTAGAAATTGAAATGGTGTTTGTGGAGACTGGTGTGAATTATGTTGGTAAGATATTATGCTTTGCAATTAGGTAATAGAATTTTATCGAGAGGCGATAAAATTAGTATCGTCTTGCCTGCGAATCGTCTAATGAGGATATGCACCAAATTCTGTTTAGCAAATGAGACTACCCCTTGAAGTCATTTGGTGGTCACTAAAAAATTTGGCTGTGTATGTCTTCGGGGATATTCCTTGGAGGAAAAGATCAGGTTGATTCGTCTTTGATGGATAATTTGAGGTTTTCTTGGAATCGATACTAACTTTTGAGGATTTCGTATGGAATTGAAGAAGCATTCGTTAGGTGCTGATTACGGATACTTTGGAGCCTTTGGGGTAATAAGAGAAACTCATGATGTTGTATGTAGATGGTTAGAATTTGGTTGCTCGGGAGAGAGATGGTTTGATAAGTGGGCAATAGATAATTCATGGGATCTATTACAAGGACTTGATAATTTTTATGATTGTTCTGTATCCATCACGTTGTCAATTGAGGATAGTCGAGAATTGCTCCGACAGTAGCCTTCAGAATTAAGATATAGCTATTATGAGTTTCGATAACGTCATTTGGGTTTTGTAGATTCATTAGTGTTTCTGAGTTTTTTGGTTTGGATCTTCTGGTCATAATTAGGTCAATTTCATGACGACCTCATTGATAAATTTAAGGGAACATGGGGGGCATGCACTATGTTTGGGGATTATGTCACGAATTGTGAATGGCTATCAACCGAATGCTTAATTGAGAAAGGAATGCAAGTTTAGTTTGAGGAAATGCCCTATTGAGCATGTGGCATCTTCGGTAGCATGATATTGAACCCGAAGGACTTTAAGCGGTGGCTAATTGGGAAGACCGATTAATATTGTAAATGTGTATGAACATCTTGGATTTAACTGAAACTAATAAGCGATCCAATAAGTATTCCTCAAGAATTGCAGCCTCCGTGAGATGTTTGGCTTAGAAGCGATTAGTATTCATAGGAATGGGACATATGAAGGAAGCCTTCGAGGAATTAATGGTAAATTATCGACCATATTGTTGGAGTTGACCCTTGATAGGTCTGGTGAGCTATAGTAGATTGCAATATTTTTGAGGAACGTTAGAATTATGTTATTCTTGCATCGAAATAGGTGGCTACCCTCGAATAAAGTGGTAGAGAAGCCCATGATTTGAAATTAATTCACCCATAGTTGGGGTTGGCTGATAAGGTCCTTACCTTGAGGATTTATAGGTGTTGCTATGGGGATAGTTATCGTCCAATGAATTCTAAAGGTTTGAAGAATTATGACATATAGAAAAAATGAGTATGCCATAGTGCAGGCAGTAAATTGAGGACGGTAAAGGTGGACCTAGGCATCTTTTGAGGAAAGCAAATATTGTGATCGATAATAGATATTGGAAGTCTTTGAATTTAGTATGTCTTTAATGCTTTACATGGGATGCTTTACTTTTGATTCTGGAAGGACGAATTGTATTTGAAGTATTAGGGATATGAAATTAAGAAGTAAGAAGTCCTTATGATTTTGTTTCAGGACAATTAGGACGACCCATTTATTGTGATTATGGATTAAGCATTCGAATTTAGTCAATTGTCTCATCAATATGCCAATGAGATCCTGAGGTTGCTAAGTATTTGGGTTTGGAAGTAATCTTTAGGTGATCGTTATAGTTATAGTTTCTAATTTGACTGTAATTTAAGGATTGTGGGCTTTGCCTTTGTGGTAAGGATATCTTAGGACTTTTGCTACGGCCGCCATATAATATAGGTGTTCAATGTGAATTGTGTATTTTAGAAAAATGTCAATTTGTTGACATACCAACGAAATAATGATAACATAAAGTATTTTGACTTTGTGATTTGATTGTAATTCAAGGCTTATGTCGAAATCTTAGTCCAACTTGATCAGAGAATTTTGGGGCATTAAGTTAAATTAGATATAGTGGTGAATCACAAATGGGTAATTCATAGTCAGACAATTAATCAAAGTTACGCAGCGAAAATAAGGTAAACCCATACAATTTAAGGTTCAATTTGAGGTTCAGAAAGAATACTCATTTTCGAGGCTTAGGGTAAATAGAAGCAAGAACTTTTAGCCGTTTGAGGTTTTGAGTTAAATCGGAGACGTAGTTAATAACTTTGATTTACCTTCGAACTTGATAGATTTAGATTTTTTTTTTTTTATAGGACGCATCGGGTAATAAGGATTAGAACGATTCAGATTCTTAAGGTTCCATGGAAAATCTATAATCAAGAAAATGACTTGGGAACGCTAAGAAGGATCTAGAAAAAGTATTTCTGAACATGAAAATTTAAAGTTCGTTAAATTTTAATAATGAAATTTCTATAAGTGAGGGAGAATTATAAGGTATCGGTTTCCACGATGTTGTAAAAAATGAGTGGCGAGGTTTTGAATTTCTAAAATATAGTAATTGGGAGGTAATTAAGTAAAATAGGTGAATTAAGGTCAAATGGTATCGGAGGAATCGGTTTAAAAAGCCCAATATCCGGAATTGGTAAAATCGGGAACCAAAATTATAAACCGTAAATTGTTAAACTGTAAATAAGATTTCAAATTTTAAATTAAGATAATCATAACTTATTAAGGTTATAGAATAAAAATTATGGTCCAATGATATAAAAAAATTGGGTTAGAAGGGTCAAAATAGGTTTCGAACGGCAAAAACACAAAGTTGGCGTACTGTAGGCTTGCCGCTAGCCTGACCCGCGCCCGCCGTGGGCTCGAGCCCCTAGCGAGTGGCAATTCCAACGTGCTGGCACCCAAAGCACGCTCGCCGAGAGTTTGAGTGCCAACCTGTTATAAAGCCGCGTTGGGTTTTCCTTCTGCGCTATTTCTGTGGGGAAAGAGAGAGAGGAGAGAGAGCTCGAAGGGAGAAGATGAAAATGGAGGAATCCGAAGCTCCTGAGTCCGAATCCGTCCGATAGCCAGTTAGACAGGTAAGAGATCGAGTCGAGACAAGTGTACTCATACTCTCTTTATTTTCACTTTCATTATTTTATTAATTTTTCTCGAGTATTTTTGTTCCGGTACCCACCCAAATCATAAAAAATACGGAACCCGTGAATAATGCTCAAAGTATTTGTTGATTATTGTCTGATTTTCCCTCCGGATCACCCGGTTTGGGTGCACCCAAACCCTATACCCATGCCCAGCTTAAGGAGCTCCTCAATTTCGAGTTTAATGCATAATTTGTCCTCAATTATGGGTTACCCAAGTCCTAAATATGTATATATATATCGATTAGGTATCCGATTTTTCAAGTATCAGCCTGTTTGGCACGTTCAGACTCTCTAATGCGCTCCCTAACACTATCTACCCGAGCCGAACCATGATTTTTGCATGCTTTCTCTTTATTTAATTGTTGTGTAAGCTATGTTTAATTGCATGAGTTTAATTGTAAGCCTTGGAAAAATATGTTTATGCTCCGTTTGTGAGGAAAACATTATTCAGAAGCCTCCAAGTCATATTTATCCCTTAACGGTAAGAATTTTTACACTTTTTTATGTTTTACGATGTTCATGTACAAAGATTTAAGACGTTAAAAGACGTAAATTCGAAAGTAAAAGAAATAATGCAAGAAATTGGAGGAAATTCCATAATAAGTTATTTGATTGATTGTTCTCCCAAATGGAGATAAATCGAAGAAGTATAGTAGACCTTCCCTCAGAAGAATAAGAATTATGAATCCAAGACTAAGAATAAGCATAAGGGTGCCCAAGTCGAGTTGAAAACAATAAGAAACTGAACCTAGAAATGTAATTCAGTGGGTAATATTCTCCAACATGCCTTAGAACGTTACGGTAGTAATTGAAGATAACTCTATCCATAGAGTGATATGTGGTTCGCCTTCCTCAGGGCATTACAATGGAGGATAAGAAATTATGAACCATCCTACCCTCGGGATGTAAATAAGGAGGATAAAAATTATGAATCATCCTACCCTCGGGATGTAAATAAGGAGAAACCGATGTTTATAAACTAAAAATAAGGCCTTAAATTGCATGGAATGAATACAATCTATCCTCGATTATTCGCCCTTTAACTAGTAGGGTCTACTAGCCAGGGTCCCTCAAGATAATAAAGGTTAATTTGAAGAACAAGTAAAGTTTTGAACTAATTATTGATTTTCAACATGTTTTCTAATTAAGGCAAGTGGAAGAATGACCAAGGAAAAAGATAAAGTAAACAAGGACGACATTTTGTTTATAAGCTCATGTTTGTGCACCGTTCATGCTTTTGCATTACCCATTTGCATATTGGACCTTAAAATCCTCTAATGACCAAAGAATAAATGGAAGAAACAACTGAAGAAGAAAATAAAATGAGCAAGAATAAGATTTTATATGACGACCCGACTTTTATTACCATCAAAAGTCGTCGTCAAATCTAAATCATATAATTTATGATAAGGATAAATAGGTGAACATAAAAATTTTTCTTTTCTTTTCTTCAAACCTGAGATGCATACTAGAAATTCATAATTTCATTAATCCCAAAGTTTCACGGAGACATACTAACATTTAATAACAGCGGAATAAGTTTTACAAGTTTTCTCAAAACAAAATAAACAAAGCTTCCAAAAATCTGTTCCGGCCGGCTTAAACATTCAGCTACACCATAGGATTCTACTCTTCTTCATCCTCCATAAGCTTGTCATCTGAAAAGTTGTAAGAATGAGCTTACAAAGCCCAGCAGGATACTCACATGCAGAAAATATAAGCATACATATAATCAAAATATAATTTCATAGCATAGCATAAGAAAATCATTATATCGTTTCTTCTTTAGTTCATATTCTTTCATCTTGTCTTCAGAAAATTTATCAAAACCATTCGGAATTCATATCATCTTTAGGGACCGGACGCGAGCGGATAACATCGAGGACGGGTTGTGTGCTACCCCACAACCTAAAGCCGTAACCCCTCATTATGCTCCCCGGGGCGGGAGGTAATGCCTTTAACCCGGTATACGGGGCCATA
>JAODPA010025960.1:0-37448 GCA_025585075.1 Nepenthes mirabilis
TATATATATATGTATGTATGTATATAAAGAGAGAGAGACATCAAAGGAATTAGGAGCCAAAACATATATATATATAGATAATACAAAAGCGAGAAACAATGCATGAACATGAACTTATAGATAAAATCTTGTCTCTACTTATTTTATCTTTTCCTTTAATTATTCCTTTTATTTGTCTTTTGTCATCAAACCATTTAGGAACCAAATATGAATATGTGCAAAATCATGAAACAATGGACAAACATGAGCTTGTGAACAAAACTTTGTCATCGTTTGTTTTGTTAACTTTTAATTATTTCTTCTACTTATCTTAGTCAGAAAACATGCTAAAAATTAAAGAACAACTCAAAACTTACTTATCCTTTAAGATAATCCTCATTATCTTGAGGGACCAAGGTTAGTAGGCCCTACAAGTTAAGGAAGCGAATAATCGAGGATAGATTGTATTCACTCCATATAATCAAAGGCCTTAGTTCTTATTCCTTCCTTATATACATCTCGAAGGCATGATGATCATGCATTTCCTCCTTTTTTACATCTCGAGAATAGGATGATCATAAATTCTTAGTTCTTGTCTTCCATTGTAACATCTCCAGAAAGGTGGACCACATTTCACTCTATAGATGGAATTATCCTCAATTACCACTGTAACATCCTAAGACATGTTAGAGAATATTGCTCATTAAAACAATCTTTGGTCTAGTTTTTTACTGATTTTAGCTTAATTTGGAGAATCTTGATTCTTGCTTTTTAGCCTTAGTTTTTTATTCCTTAAAGGTCACTTCATTTCAATTAACTAAGTCTTTCAAATAGCCTTGGTGCACTTAGAAATTTTAAACAGTATAACCTTTAACAAAATTTCAGATAAAATCATCCAATAAGCTTAAATAATTCATAATAGAATATTTTCATCCCATACCTCAAAATCCACACGAATCACACCTTCAATTTTCGAGTTAGGATTTAAGAGAAAACGTTTGGAATAGATTTGAACATAAAACGTGGTCTATACAATGAAATTGAACTCATAAATCATAATACTCATGCTTAAACATGCAAATTAATCATAAATTCATTAGAGAATTAGAAAACATATAATTTTACATACAAATCTTAGAGGGGAAGGGTATTAGAATAATAATATCTAAAGAAAATATCAAAAAGCAACAACAAAGAAAAATAAAGCTTAGGGTACACTTGTCTCAACCTGATTTATTATTTTTCTTGTCTGATCGGGTTGAAAGTCGCTAGAATTTCCTCCTTCTCTTTCTCCCTTCCTCCTCCCCTGCTCTGCTACGTTGTGTCCCTCTTTTCTCCCTTCTCCCTATTTAAAATATAAAATAGTAAGTCGGCGGGAAATTTTTAGACACGCGCTCGAGAGCCCTTCGAGCGTGCTTCAAGCGTAACAACACTGGAATTGGTGCCCTTTAGCTCGAGCTTGCGGCCAACCTAGTACCTACTGGAATTGGCACCCTTTACTGGGCTCAAGCATTTAGTGAGAACAACCCTCATTTTTCTCAACTATGATCAAATCTCCTTTTTTCCTTAATCCATTCCTCATAACCTTAATTATATTAACTTGATTACTAGAATTACTATGTTTTAGGAACCGGTACCTTACACTGCATGCATGTTGTCGGGGGTGGAGTCACTACGTGGACCATGTATAAGTGATCTCAGAAATATGAAATTTGCTAGCACTCCCAATGAAGAGGCTTAGTCCTAAAAGGGACATATGTAATATGTTATCTCCCTTCTACCGACAGAATGGTTGTGGCTAGTGGTAGTTGACCTACCCCACTATGCATTTTAAATGAGAACCATCATAAGAAATTAATAAAAATTAATATATTCGGACGTCCTAATATATAACTAAACTTAATATTGTACTCAAAGGCACAGAAGGCAAAACATAGTGAGCAAGCTCCGAATCTATGGGAGACATGTTACATAGACGACCATGAGCTAAACACAGTCGAGCGTTGAACTACTAGCCTAAATTGCAGCCAATATAGCCAAGTTTACTAGACGGGTATAACCATTCCTCAAGTTGGTCTAATAATCTTTGATTTTTTGATTTTGTACATGCTTTGTGTTTCTACATGGATTTGTTTTAGACGATGATTTAAGATGTGCAAATTGATCCACTGATTTGACAATAGGAATGTCTTGTACGTATGGATATGTGCAAAGCCTAAAACATATTTTGATTATATGTTTTAGTTTTGGTTTCTTTGATTTCTACATATGAGATTATGAGATTTGGGTTGGTTTGATAGTATGCATCCTATTTGGATGTAGTGATAATTACGGCCTATATAATATAACATCGGATTATGATAAGCTATGTGTGGCGAACCGATTCTACCCAAGACCCGCCAAGGATCCGCCAGCAAAATCTCCACCAAAACTAAACACAAACCATAATTATTCACCTGTATAAATATATACATATCACACCAACAAATACAAAAGATCCAAAATTGCCACAAAATACATGCATGGCCCCATTGTCATATCTCCGGATATAACGTCGGTACATAGAGACGCCATTAGGTACCTAAAATCAAACCGTAAAAACTTGCGGAAGTATATACAATCATCAATATACAGCGAAAATAAAACTCATCTGTAATCCATCAATATACAAAAAATACATCAACCATATCCATAAAAAATGTACACAAGTCCTCTAAACACATGTACAAGACCGCAAAATCCAAGTCTACAAAATGATCTTCCAAATTCGCAGCCTAGCCAACTGAAAATCTCTACTCCACCTCATCGGACATAACCTCGTATTCATCTAAAGGCAAGAATATAGCAAGGAGTAAGCTGAATTATAATGTACTTGTTTTTTGAATATCGTAATTTTGAGTAATTAATGTTACATAATCAAAATTAGGCTCAATACATGCAAAAAAATTGGATTTTGGAAACGGTTGGAAGCAGCGGTGGGTGATGCTTGTCGAGCACCCTAGGTGGCACAGCAAGCGCTCATTCTAAGGGACCCGCGCTTGCTACGCATTGGGCTGGCTCTCGAGCTCCAGCACGTAATATAAGAGC
Source organism: Nepenthes mirabilis (assembly GCA_025585075.1). Classification (NCBI taxonomy): domain Eukaryota; kingdom Viridiplantae; phylum Streptophyta; class Magnoliopsida; order Caryophyllales; family Nepenthaceae; genus Nepenthes; species Nepenthes mirabilis. Next base: position 3,067 of record JAODPA010025960.1, read on the forward strand.
CCAATGGCTCTTTTCGATGTCATTCACGCAGGGATAGAGAGAGAGGAGAGAAAGAACACGAAGGAGAAGAGAGAGGAGGTGATTGAAGCTCTCGAGTTTAATTCAAGCTTAGAGATAATTAGAGAAGTTGTAAATCGGATCGGGGTAAGTGCACGTATACTCTCATCTTTCATTTTGTTGCACTTTTGTTTCATTGTTATTGGGTATCCTCGTTCCAATATCCAATTAAGTTTATATTTCATGTTACCCATGATTTGAGCATGCATATATATTAATTTCATGTCTGATTTCACAGTTTTGATAGATTTTCGAACAAAGAACCCTAACCTCGGCCCGGACCATTTTACCCATTTATTTTAGAATTTTTGCATAAATTAGCTTTAGAATATTGTTACCCATACCTTGAACATGTTAATTTAAGGATTGAGTGTCTGATTTGGTAGTTCTATGCAGTTTTGTACATTTTAAAACCCTAACCCATGCCCCCTTGGGTTTTTAGCAGAATTAATTGTAATTTATACGAGATTTAGCTTTAGAAATTCATAACCCCAGATTTATGAATGTGGGTGCCTCGAATATTTTGTGAGGCCCTGGATAAGAAAATATGATAATCGGGAGTAATTAAAATGATGATAATCCATAAGAGGCCAATCATGTAATGAAAAATGATGGTTGAAAGTAAAAAGTTAAAAAATACCCGAGTTTAGTAAGCAGCAGGGTTGTGCCTATCGTGCGCTCGAGGCATGGTAGTGAGCACAAAATCCAGTGCATAACCACTCATCGTGCACTAGGGGGGTCGAGAGAGCCCTTGGCAGAAACCCTGCGCTCGCTGGGCGCTCGAGCGGACACTAGAAGAATGCAATACGCTCGAGTGCGGTCGCAATTTTGGCCTCACGTTTTGATTCTATTTTTGTTATAAAGGGAAGTGGGAAAGAGAGAAGGGAGAGCAGCTGTAGCACGAAGGAAGAAGAGGGAAGAGAAGAGCAAAAGGAAAAATCACTCGTTCCGATCCTTTTTGGGTAAAAATAACGGTAGATCGGGCTTAGGTAAGTGTACTTCGGATGTCGTTTTCCACTTTTACTACTTTCTCTCATTTCAAAATTGATGAAAATGCTCTAAAATTATATTGTTGCATGTTTAAAGCAAACAAAGCATGTTTCCCTCGATTATTCGATTAGATTTTGTATTTACTCATGTGTATTGCAAGATTTGGCTTCGATTTCATGAACAAGCATATAATTAGTGTTCGATTTAGTTCCGAAAGTATGTGGTGAAACCCTAACTCGAAAATATTAGGAATTTTTGGGTAAATTGTAGGATTTAGTATATGTATTTGGATTTATAGCGTTGATTTCATGAATAAACACATGTTTGATGTTTGATTTGAGTCCAGAGGTTTTAATGAAGCCCTAGGTACGAAAATGAAGGGGTTTTAATGATTTTTTACCGTAGCTTCTGTTACATAAAAGTTAATTGGCACCGAAATGAAGCTCCTGATATAATTTGTTTTTGAAACTTTTACACGCACTTATACCGATAAACTGTCGTGCACTTCTGAAGTAAAACTGAAGGGTTTTTAGACCGTTACTGTATATTCTGAATATTCTAAAGTTAACTGAAGGGTAATTGTGAAACTCTGATATGAAAGAAGGTTTTCAGTTAAGAAGTTATTTCTGATACTATTATTTAGGACTTAGGACTGATTACAGTCAGATTAAGTTCTCCGGCATGCCGTAGAATGTTACGATGGTGATCGAGGATAACTTTGTCCATGGAATTATATGTGGTCCGCCCTTTCTCAGGGGGTTACGGTCAGAAGGAGAGATTCTAATTTTGGCCTACGTTCAGGAGGCACACCTACACTGATCCCATGGGACGGGATCTTTTGTTTCTGTTTATGGCCTTAAATTGTGTGGAGTGAATACAATTTATCCTCGATTATTTGCCCCCTCAACTAGTAGGGTCTACTGGCAGGGTCTGTTATTATTCTATTCTGTACCGAATTCTTCTCTGTACTGATATAAAAGAGAAAGTTTTTGACTCTATTTTTTGATTCTGCTTTCTGAATTATACTAATTTTTAATTTTTGATTTCTGAGTTTAATTATAGTCAAATTGTGCTTTCTCTGTTTTCTATGTTCTATTTTGACTGATTTACCGTATATCTGTATATACATTACTGGGTCTCAGTTAACTATTTTACTATTTTTTCCCCTCCAGATGAGACTGTAGAATTGGTACCTGACGAGAAAGAGTGACTTAAAGCTTATTCTGAAGACTTTTGAGGAACTGAAGCATTTTGGAGTCACCAAAGAGAATTAGTTGGATATAAAGACTTGACTTGATATATGATTTTGTATATAGATTTTATGCCTATGGATATTTATGTATATATGGGTTTTGTATAGAAATACATGTAATGCATGTGTTGAATAGACTTACCAAAAAAAAGCATGTGATGAATAGAAAACTATGCTTCTACAAGTTAATAGTTCCGCATCAGCTCTATACTTCTGGATATTGTGTAGAAAGATGGCATCTCACTCATTAACTGTTAATGTATTAGATGGTTTGATCGATTAATGCCATGGATGGCATCTGTAATCCTATGTACGCGTGTTGTATGAAGAATTGTGGTATAAATTGATAGTTGTGTGCTTGTACTGGTTGGTTATACAGGTTCTATACAGGTTGTATTTTTGGATTTTCTTCCAATTACAAAGAAGACTCTGCTGAAATTTTTGCAGAAGTTATACATTGTATTTTAGTCCTAAATCCTGTTTTTGTCTTGACGGAACTTTATGAGGAAAAACAATTCGTTCCATCACATATTTGGTATTTATTCACATATATTTTGTACATATTATTTTAGAGGTTTCGAAAATATTGTTGGACATGATTTCAGACATTTATCCGCATGTACAGTATATATGTTATCCTGTATATACTCCAAAAATTATGTTGTATGCGTTTATTAAGGGATTTATTATCTGAAAGCTCTAAAGTTATGTTTGGCTCACGGTGGTAAGAATTTATATTCTTCCCATGTTTTATGTTGATCGTGCATATAATTTAAGTCATGTAAGGACCTAAACTCGTCAGAATTATGCAAGTATATGAAGGGAATGCCACAATTTGATATGTTTATCATTCGTTCTTCCGGAGTAAGAACTTTGTGAGAGAATTTTGGTGGACTTACCCGTAAAGAACAAGAAATTGTGAAACCTGGACCACGGATTTATATTCTAGAGGGTAGTATTCCCTTGCATGCCATAGATGTTATGGTGGAAACTCAAGGGTTATCCTGACCGTATATTGTGGTGGGCGATATTCTTTTGCAATCCTTAGGATATTACAGTGGAAGTACGAGGACTGCCTCTAAGCCACGGGGGACATGGTGGCATATGTGATATGGCTTTGTATATCAGGTCAAAGGTATACCGTTCACTACGGAGTGTTGAACTTGCGTAGGTCATGCCTTAGAATGTGTGAAAGCATACACATTCCTTTACTTGTTCGACTACATTGTTAGTTAGTAAGGCCTACTGGCCCTGATCCGCAAAGTAAAGAAACATTTATACATGTTTTAGAACCTAAACTAAGAACAAGTAAAATAGAAAAGATAAATACGTTTCGAAAAGTACGTTTGAACATGTCTCATATGTATATGCATCCATATATGTTGCTCCTATTTCATTCCTTGTTTTATTTGAATACATAGTGTAACGGAATAGATTTTTTTTATTTTCAGATAATTTCATCATTTCAGATACAGAAACTGAAGCCCTAATACAACTTAAGGTCCTAACGGAAAACGGACAGAGTTTTTCCTAAAACTAGGCTAAACTGAAATATAAAACCTAAAAATATACATAATAATATCCATCCACAAATATCTCATCCATAACACAGGATCATCAAATGCCATGTCTTCTTCTGTGGCTTCAATTAATCAATCCTATTCACTATACTAAAAATTTAGAATAAGAGATACCATCTATAACCTGTACAAATCTAGAAACATATAACGGAAGCTGGACTATATACCTGTGGAAGCATAATCCCTATTTCATTACATGCACAACATACATTTCACATACAAGATCCATATACATAAGATCTACATACAAAATAAGGTATTTACATCCAAGCTACTTCTTTCTATGATCTCCAAATTGACTTCAAGTCTTCCAAAGTCTACAGGGTAGGCTTTACTACATCCAGGGTAGGCTTTACATTTCACATACAAGATCAACATACATAAGATCTATATACAAAATCAGGTATTTACATCCAAGCTACTTCTTTCCAAGATTTTCAAAATGACTTCAAGTCTTCCAAAGTCTGCAGGCTAGGCATTACTACTCCTTCTCGTCAGGTACTAGCTCTACTGTATCATTTAGAGGGGGGAAAAATAAAATAGTGAGCCAAAATCCAACAAGGTACAGTAAATACATGCAGTGTAAATCTCACATGCAGAATAGAAATACAGATATGCAAAATCACGGAAGTAGTGACATGAAAGTATGGGAAATCATAAACCATATTGTAAGGTCTAGATCCTAGAATGTGATACTCACAAAATAATTATAGTGATAATAATCATGTTCGGGCTTAAGTATAGTGAAAATTTTGATACCGAAGCAAAATGAGGCGAAATAGGCAAGAGGTGGCACAACACCTGATGGTCGCTCGATTGGCCACTTGAATGGAAAAATGTGAATGCACAACTTGAGGGTCACCCAAGGTGGGGTAGGAGCGGGAATAGCTACGAGGTTGGTGCTCAACCCGTGCTCGAGGGCCAACAAGGTGCAGAAATATGATAGTAGAGCCTGATGACCGCTCGACTGGCGCTCGAGCACTAGTCGTGTGACCCGCACATGACTTCCTTTCCTTCGTGTTTTTAGAGGGATTTTGGGGCTTTCCTTGGCAGAACGAAGACAGAGAATGAGAAGAGAAGAGAGGAAGGAGAGGGAAGAGAAGGAAAAAGGGGAGAAATCTTCCATCCAACTCCGATCAGAGTAAAGATAATTGTAGATCGAGCTCAGGCAAGTGTACTTTGGAAGTTATTTACCATTTTTATAGTACTTTAATATCTCAAACATTGTATTTTGGCTCTGAATCCATGTTTCCTCATATTTACTATAAATAATGTCTAATTCTCCTGATTAATCGGACAGATTTTATATTTAATTGTATATACAAAATCACATGTCCAGTCAAGTCTTTACATCCAACGGGTTCTCCCAAAATATTTCAGGTCCTCAAAAGTCTTCAGGAATTGCTTTTGGTCAATCTTTTTTGTCAGACACTAACTCTACAGTCTAATCTAGAAGGAAAAATAATAATAAAATAGTGAGCTGGGGCCCAATAATGTACATGCAGATATGCAGTAAAGTAGTGATGCAGAACAGTCATGAAACTACGCAGAAATAGAACTATTAAACAGAATATAACCTCAAAAATAGAAAAATCATAATTCGATGATATTAAATTCACAATTCAGAAATCAGTAATCGATAATCAGTAATAAGTATAATTCAGAAAGCAGAATAAAAAACTTCTCTTTCATATCAAAACAAAATAGTGATCGGTACAGAGCAAAAATTAGTATAGTAACGGCGGTACAGAACAGAGGAGTAACGGAGTAGAACGGTAACAGAACAGAGCGATAACGGACCCTGCCAGTATGTGGTGGAATTTATGGAGTAGAGACATATGACTCCGGTCCCAACACCTGAGCCAGCTCTGGTAAACCTTGCTCCAGTGATGTATGATAGATTTATAGCAGAGTGAGCACCAAGATTTTTAGAAAAGCCTGATCTAGCAGAAGCAGATGTTTGGCTTAAAAGGATGAAGATTTTTGCTATGTTTCGGTGCAACAATCAGGAGAAATTTACCTTCACGGTGTACAAGTTGGAGGGCGAGGTTGATAGTTTGTGATGCATGAAAAAGAGGGCATTAGGCATGCCCAATGATGCAATTATATGTAAGATGTTTGAGGATGCTTTCATAAAATAATATTTTCCGTCCAGTCTCCAAGATCAGAAGGAGTAAGAGCTCATACGGTTGAGACAGGGGAATGTGACTGTAGCTGAATACGATGCAAAGTTCACGGAGCTGTCTCGATTTTTATCCTATTTTGTGGAGGACGAGTTGAGAAAAGTAATGAAATTTCAACAAAGACTGTAGGACGATATTAGGAAGCAATTATGAACCCACAAGCTCCAAACCTATGCTGATATTTTGGATAGGGTGATGATTTATGAGAAGGAGGTGGAGGCTTAGAGATTTTTTGCAAAGAGGGCAACTGGCCGGGAGGGTTTCAGTGTTGAATCAATTGTAGGGCCTCCAGGACCATCCAAGAAGGTTAGAACAACTAATAAAGGGAAGAGGATCATTCCAACCAGTCAGTGGCTGGCTCTCGAGTATCAGCCGTTGATTGTACTTTCTGTGGGAGAAAGCATCTGTGGTAAGGATATCGCAAGGTATCAGGAGTATATTTTAGATGTGGATAGCAGGGCCACTTGGTTAAAAATTGTCCATTACCTCTGAGGCTAGAAGGAAAGAAGCCTACTGTCACAGTCAAGGCTTTCGTGGTGACTATTTAGGACCTGAAGGCATCCCCAAATGTTGTAGAAGGTACTATTTCTATTTGCGGAGTTCCTACATCTATATTATTTGATTCAGTGTCTATCCATTCTTTTATTTCTTTGTGATTTGCAAGCTATATTTTATCTTCCCCGCGTGTTTTGGATTATTCCTTGTCTGTGTCAACTTCCACTGAATCCTCTGTAGTTACTGATGTTGTGTATCTTAGAAGTATGGTTGAGGTAAATGGAGAATGTTTAATTGTGGATTTGGTATTGTTAAACATGGGTAATTTTAATATAATTTTGGAAATAGACTAGCTAGTTAAATATCATGCCAGTATTAATTATTTTCTAAAAAGGATTTATTTTGATATTCTTGGGATGGAACCCTTTTTCTTTCAATGCATTAGGAAGAAGGAAGTGCCTGTATTAATTTTTTCTTTGTATACCAATTATTTGATGAAAAGTGGGTGCAAAGCTTACCTGGCATATGCCTGCACCATTAGGAGTCATAGTGTACTGGCTAAGGATATCCTTATTGTTTGTGATTTTGAGAATGTCTTTCTATAGAAATTAACTGGATTACCTTGATACCGGGAAATTGAGTTTGAAATTATAATTATTCCAAGAGTTTGCTTGATTTCTAAAGCCCCTTATCGTATAGCCCCGGTGAAATTGAAAGAACTGAAATTACAGTTACGGGTGTTATTAGATGTGGACTTTAACAAACAAGTGTATCTTCTTGGGGAGCACCGGTGTTGTTTGTGAGGTAGAAAGATGGGTCTTTACGGCTATGTGTTGATTATCGTGAGTTAAATAAAATCACGATTAAGAATAAATATCTGTTGCCGCGTATTGATGATCTGTTTGATCAATTGCAAAGATCTCATGTGTTCTTCAAGATTGATTTGAGGTCAAATTATTATCAATTGAGGATCTTTTTTTCTTTTGGTAAGTAAGTGATTTGGATTACTGGGAGAAAAAAATTTTACAGGTAATGATTTATCTCAAAGTATTTTTCCGACTTGGGGATAAATCATAAGCGCTAGGGCATGCCCCGAGCATATTGATACAACGAATGAACCAACAGAGAAAAATGCTGGTAATCACTCAATACAATCAAAACATTCTAATATTAGTAGAGCAGTTCCTACACAAAACCTGCCAATCAAAGGGCATTACCAAAAATTTGCAACAGAAGAAATCTAGTCACCAACTTCTGCAGTATCAATGCCAAATTGGAACTTCATGCCAGCCATGGGCTTTTCCTACTCCACTTGGGGAACAAAATCCTGAAAACCCGGCGCAACATCCAACAGTGCACCCAATTTCCATCTCCAGCAACATCCACTAACTATAACAGGACGCAGCCAGAGGAAAGATCAATCGGATCGGCACCCATTTATCCTAGCTATTCCTGGTCACAGCAGCAGGAAAGACAGCACTGCCAAATAACTATTCATCACTGCCACCTCCAGCATAATCAGCAAACCAAACCATTTGTTCTCACACAATTGGGAGAGATACAATCCAGCTTACATCATTCCATGAAAGCAGTAGGATATTCCATGCGAATATCCATCAGCAGCTGCCTATTCTTCACAGCAAACCACACCTGCTGCACGCACATGGCATCCGTCCAGCAGCATCACCCAAAAGAGGCACGTTCAGCACAGAAATTAAATTCAGCTGTCCTCAACAAGAGCATGGCATATGCCAAACATCACAAGAACAAAGTGAATGGCTTTACAGCAAGAACAAAGTGAAACAAAATTTTCCGAAGAAGTGGGCACTTGCAATTGCTGCCAATCATCCATCAGCAACCACCGACAACAGCATAGCAACCACAAGAGGCAACACGGGGTCAGCAACATAGAAAGGCTTTACAGCACTGCCTACTTTAGGAGCTGCTGTTCATCAGCAAATTCAGCAGCAATTTACAGCATACAACACTCCACAAGCAAAAGGGAAACACTACTAAGTAGCCCAAACAAGATGGATTCAGTCTCCATACCCCAGCATCAAACAAAGAAACAACAGCATACAGACCAATCTCATGCACCATCTACTATCATCCAACAGCGGCAGATGTTAGAGCCCAACAAATCAGAAAATTGAAGCCTCATAAGACAACAACCAAAATCACCACAGCAATAACCCAACTATTGGGCATCAAAGGCTACAATAGCAGTTCAGCTCCATCCAGCATACCAGCTACAGCAAAAACAACAAAATGACAGTAGAACTTTCAGCAGACCAGTGGGGCATTGCCAGCTTCAAAAGAAAGTTCATCATTTGCTTGGGCATCAGCACAATCACCTGAGTGAAGCCCCCGCTCCATGCCAATCCAAAAGCAGTAATTATTCTCAGCCGAAAGGAAAACGACAGCATCATAGGGCCAAGGCTCCCGGAGAAGCCTTGGGTTTTTTAGGTTTTTTCTTTTTTCGAGATTTTGAGGGCTTCCAAGATTCACACTGTAGTGCCATTGCCTCATTGATGCTTAAAAATTTCTCTGTGGAGTAATCAATGGCCCGCCCCACATAAATTTCAGTAGAAGACACACAGGGGTTTGCAGATACAGAGCCCACATGCTTGATCGAATCCAGGCCATACTTTTTTATTATACGTTGGATAGAGATAGGAGTAGAATCATTATCTGTATCTGTTTCAGGGCCCGCCTTTTTGAGGAGTGCATCAGGAGGGCCATCCATACAACTGGTGGCATTCGAAAGGCATATCGAACTGCCAGGGGCTATAGACAACAAAAAAAGAGCTGAAACCAAATCAGCCACATCATCATCTAGAGAAGGTAGGTTTAACACAGTGGAACCAACCACCGTGCCAAGAGTAGCCTCTCGATCCTCATCGGAGATCAACCTACATGGCAACAAGGCAATGCCATCGGCCACCAATTCCACCGATTCTGTAACCAGCCCAGGACCATGTATCACAGCAACAGAGTTTTCACATGGAGCTGGGCAAACTGAATAAGTAGCCTAAGCATGATGCTGCTCATTCAACTGAACACAAACAGGCATCTTAGAAGGGCATGGAGCCGAATTGGGGTCAATATCCTAAGGATCTATTACAGAAAACACTGAGGGCTCCCTGGCGCAGCAGTTCTCAATAGAAGGTTGAGGTATCAGCTCACATTGAGAGGTCGACAGAGCCATAGCAGCAATCCCTTCAATATTTTTAACCGATCCAGGCTCCTCGAAACCTCACAGAGCAGTAGACTCATCCAGCTTAGGTATATCCAAGCCAGGCACTAAGCCAATCATGTCCAAAGAATTTGTAACATCACTAGGATCCAACCCAGGAGAGACAGTCTCCTGGGTCTCACATGGCTGGGTCGGTTCATCAGAACCAGAAGACCCACTTGACATCAGTCCACTGCCGTGGAGGCAAGTAGCTGATTTAGAGCAGCCTAGAGAAGTGCTGCGACCTCCCCTAGTCCGAGAACCAGGCAATTCCACCTCCACAACAGTGGCCTCCTCCACCACATTTGCAGAGCAATTTAAGACAATCTTGGACGGGAGCACCGCATCGGGGGTGATTTCGACACACACCCGAGCAGAGTGCAGACGGTCTATTTTGGCAGTGAATGAATCAAGATGTAGAGGCTTACCCACTGCGCTACTGATCCAGCTAAGCCCAAGAGGGGTCCAGTATTCAGCAGGAACGTTCCTCAGTTTAATCCAAACAGGAAAAGAATTCAACTGTTCTCTAACCATAGGCATACACGGGAGCCATCGCTTGAGAAATAAAAGATTACCTCTGAACGTCCACGGGGCTCTAGCCAGAACTGCATTTGAATTTACATCTGAGGAGAATCGAAACAGGAAGAGGCCGTTAGCCCCCTTCGTAACATGACAGAGGCCAAATCGATGCCAAAGCCGATGAGCAATGTTGGCCACGGCTTGGAAATGAAGGCCCTTTCCAGAGAAGCAACCCAGAAGCATCGAATTCTAGATCATCTTACTCTGTTGAAGCACTTCAGGGGGGTGGAGAAATACGTGCAATATCACCATCCATGAACTGTGGAGGGAAAAATTTCAGGGCAAGAGGAGTAAAATCACGATTTTGGACGGTTACGGACCCAGATGAGCAGGGCGAAGCTGAAGCAGAAACCCTGCAAGAAGTCGACGGGAAACCCACCACAGGCGTAGAATTGGGTGGAAGAGAAAGAGCATCTGAAGACAAACGAGGATCGGGTGAAGAGGACGGGGACTCCAGATCTTTGCGTAAACTGGGAAGAGAGGGAGGTTCAAGAGGCACACCCAAGGGGCTGACCATGGCCGGCAAAGGCGCCGCCAGAGACGGGAGTAGCGGCAGGGAAGATTTTGAATTTGAAATCAAAGAGAGAAGAGAGAGTTTCTCTCTCTACGGGTTTGATCCCTATGACCTGTTGATTCCACCTTTAGATTTTATCAACTGAGGATCAAGCCAAAAGATGTGGCTAAGACTGCCTTTAGGACAAGATACGGCCACGAATTTCTTGTTATGCCTTTTGGCCTCATGAATGCCCCTACTGTATTTATGGATTTGATAAATAGGGTATTCAAGCCGTATTTGGATAAATTTATGGTATTTTTATTGATGACATCCTAATATATTCAAAGGATTTTGAGGAGCATGAAACCCACTTGAGGATAGTGCTTCCAGTACTCTGTGAGGAAAAGTTATATGCGAAACTGAGGAAATGTGAGTTCTAGTGGGAGAAGGTAATATTTTTACGGCATATACTTTCTAACAATGGTATTTCTGTAGATTCAAAGAAGGTGGAGGCTATTATGAATTGGAGTAAGCCTACATCAGTGACCGAGGTTAGGAGCTTTCTTGGCATGGCAGGCTATTACAAGCATTTTGTAGAAAAATTTTCTCAGATTGCTATGTTTTTGACTCGACTGATGAAAAATGAGTCTAAATTTGAATGGACTGAGGAATGTGATCAAGGTTTTTAGGAGCTAAATGATCGTTTTACTACTGCCACAGTACTAATTATTTCGGAGGGTTCAGGTGGTTTTAAGGTATATTGTGACGCCTCTAATGAAGGTTTGGGTTGTGTATTGATACAGCATGGTAAAGTAGTGGCGTATGGGTCTAGATAGCTGAAAGTATATGAAAGAAACTACCCAACCCATGATTTGGAGCTTGCTGTTGTGGTGTTTGCCTTAAAAATTTATAGACATTACTTATATGGTGAAAAGTTTCTTGTGTATTTTGATCATAAAAGCTTGAAGTATCTCTTTTCGTAGAAGGAACTTAATATGAGGCAAAGGAGGTGACTTGGTTTATTAAAAGATTATAACTGTGAAATACAGTATAAGTCAGGAAAAGCAAATGTAGTTGTAGATGTATTGAGTCGTTAATTGGGTTATGTGGCCATGTTGCAAGTTAAACAAATGGAGATGTTGGATTATCTGAATTAGTGTGATATTCAACGATATGTTCTGGGTGATAGGATGCTTTTATCTTATCTTTAGATCCAGCCATAGGTAATTAGTGAAGTTCAGGAGAAGCAAGTGAATGACCCATTCCTCGTGGATATTGTAAGTGATCTGAATAGAGATTCTCGAGCTGACTTTAATGTCTGGACTGATGGAGTATTGAGATTTAGAGAATAATTATGTGTACCAAATGATATGGAATTGAAGGAGAATATTTTGAAGGAGGCTCATCGATCTCGGTATACAATCCATCTTGGGGCAAACAAAATGTATCAGGATCTGAAAAAAACTTTCTTGTGGAGGAATATAAAGAGGGATATTATGGTTTATGTGGAGAAATGCCTTGTATGTCAGCAATTGAAAGCTAAAAAGAGGAAGCGTTTTGGGTTGTTACAACCAATATATATCCCTAGATGGAAATGGAAAAATATTATTATGGATTTTGTATCAGGTTTATTGAGGACTCCAAGGAATCATGATGCCATTTGGGTTATAGTTGATTATCTGATAAAATTAACCCATTTTTTGGCAATCAAGATGACTTATTCCCATGATAAACTGGCCCAATTATATGTAAATGAGATTGTAAGGCTTCGTGGAATACCTACTTCGATTGTGTCTGATAGGGATCCGCATTTTGTCTCAAGGTTCTAAAAAAGCTTGCATAAGGAGCTGGGAACGGAGTTGAAATTCAATATTACGTATCACCCCCAGACTGATGACCAATTGAAGCGTACCATTCAGATCCTTGAAGATATGTTGAGGGCCTTAGTATTAGAGATGAAGGTGACTTAGGACACTTTTTTTGCTTTGGCAGAATTTGCATATAATAATAGTTACCAAGCTAGTATTAGCATGGTGCCTTTTGAGACACTGTATGGGAGGAAGTGTAGATCGCTGATTCACTGGGAATAGACTGGAGATAAGGGAATTTTTGGTCTTGAGATTATTAAGGAAATGATGAAGAAAATTAAGCTGATTTATGAGAACCTAAAGGTTGCTCAAAGCAGGCAGAAACGCTATGCATACCAAAGGATGACAGAATTGAGCTTTGAGGTAGGAGATTATGTCTTTTTAAAAGTTTCACCGTCCAAGGGAACATTCAGGTTCGACGTAAAAGGAAAACTAAAGCCGCGATTCCTAGCTCCTTTTGAGAGTTTGGAGAGGCTCGAGAAGGTAGCTTACAGGTTGGCGTTACCACCCAGTTTGGCGGACATACACGATGTATTCCATATATCGATGCTTTAAAAGTATGTCCACGATCTTACGCACGTGATCAAGTACAAGTCCTTGACTGTTGGAAAGGATTTATCCTATGTCGTAGAGCCAATACAGATTTTGGATCGAAAGGATCAGAGGTTGCACACGAAGACCATTCCCCTGGTGAAAGTACTTTAGAGGAATCATTCACCAGAAGAGGCCGCTTGGGAGCACGATGAGGAAATCTGAAACAAGTATCCCCACTTGTTTTCTTAAGGTATATAGCTCCATTTAATTTCGAGGATGAAATTTCCTTAAGTGGGGGAGAGTATAAGATCCCAATCCTAGAATGTGATAATTACAGAATAATTATAGAGATAATATCATGTTCAGGTTTAAGTATAGTAGAACATTTGATACCAAAGTAAAATAAGGTGAAATAGGCAAGAGGTGGCACGACGCCTGATGGCCGCTCAAGCGGCCACTGGAGCAGAAAATTGTGAATGCACCGCTCGAGGGTCGCCTGAGGCGGGACGGGAGTAGGAGTAGCTAAGAGGTTTGCGCTTGACCGGCGCTCGAGTGCCGACAAGGCTAAAAAATGCGAAAGTAGTGCCTGATGACTGCTCGACTGGCACTCGAGTGCTAGTCGTGTGACCCGCACATGACTTCTTTTCCTTCGTGTTTTTAAAGGGATTTTGGGGCTTTCCTTGGCAGAACGACGACAGAGAATGAGAGGAGAAGAGAGGAAGGAGAGGGAAGAGAAGAAAAAATGGGAGAAATCTTCCGTCCAAGTTCGATGAGAGTAAGGATGACTGTAAATTGAGCTCAGATAAGTGTACTTCATACGTTATTTACCATTTTTACAATGTTTTAATATCTCAAATATTGTATTTTGACTCTAAATCCATGTTTCCTCATATTTACTATAAATAATGCCTGTTTCTCCTAATTAATCGGATAGATTTCATTTTTCTTATATATACTGCAATATTTGCCTTTGAATTCATATAAATGCATGTATTTGGTATCTGTTTTATGTCCAAAAGTTTTTGCAATACCCTAGGTACGAAAACTAAAGACTTAATGCTTTAAATCCATAATTTCTAATATGTAAAATTTGATTTGTAATGAGTTACTGTCCATGTTGTGATTTATATCTGAAAAGTTTACACAGAACCACACTGTTAAGTTTTTGTAGATTTCTAAAGCATTCTGAAGGATTGATTATGAAATCCTAACTGATTTATGAAGTTTAATAAGTTTTTAACTAAGAAATAGGAAGGAAAAATGTTTCTGATCCTATTAATTTGGACCCAAGACTAATATATAGTTAGGTTAGGTTCTCTGGCATGCTTTAGAACGTTATGGTGGCAATCGAGGATAACTTTATCCATGGAGTTATACGTAGTCCGTCATTCCTCGGGGCGTTAACCTAAACAGTAGTTACTATTACTGGCTGGCGTCACTGTACTGAATCCCACAAGAAGGGATGTCCCACGAGAAGGGATAACTATTAATGACCTTGGATTGTATGAGTGAATACAATCTATCCTCGATTATTTACCCTCTCGACTAGTAGGGTCTACTAGTTTGGTTCTTTCTTGTAGAAAAGGGATTTCCAGCACTTATAGAATTTAGTACTAGTTTCTTATTTCTAAGACTCGTTATATGGTTTTATAATTTCTGAAGCACGGTGATAGGGATTTATGTTTTCTCAAGTTTTATGTACCCCTCTGTTCCTGCATATTTTCATGATTTGGCTTATCTATATGTATATTCTTCTTAAAAGGAATTCTAGAATTTACAAGTTTAATTCTGGCTTTGATTTTTTATGCTTCTCCTATTGGTTTATGACTTCCAAAGCTTAATTTTACTAGTTTATGCGTTCTCTATCTTCATACACTTTTCCGCTGCTGCTTGATTGGATATGTTCATGTTTCTATTCGTCTACACTTATGCTCAGCTTGAAAACTTTATATTCTGCACTTTTTGGTACCTTGCTAGGCTTTGGCCCACTATTTTACTATTTTTACTCTGGATGAGATAGTTGAGTTAGTGTTAGACGAGAAGAAATAGTTAAAGTCTTGTCTGCAGATTTTTAGAGACTTGAAGATATTTTGGAGACCTTGGAAGGAAATAATTTGAATGTAAATCCTGGATTTTGTATATGGATATTATGTATATAGATCTTATATATGAAATGTATGTGATGCATATGATGAAATAGAGATTTATGCTTCCATAGGTACATAGTTCAGCTTCCGCTATATATTTTCTAGATTTGTACAAGTCCTAATCGGCATTTCTATTCTGGATTGTTGGTTTAGTGGATAGAAAATGTGGAATGTAAGCCGTAGGGAATTATATGGCATCTGTGGATCTTGTGTTAGTGATGGATATTATGATGTTATTCTTTATATTTGTAGGTTCTAAGCAAGTTTTAAATTTTAATTTAGCCTAATTTTAGGGGAAACTCTGTCTATTTTTCCTTAGAACTTTAAGTTGTCATTTGGGCTTGAGTTTCTGTTTCTGTAATGACGAAATTATCTGAGAACAAAAAAAAAAAAACCCATTCTATTAAACATATGAAACATGCCTCAAAAGATCATGAATCAATGTGACGAGCCTTAGAAATCATAAGCCGATATCAAAATCTAGAAGTTCTGGAAACTACAAGTTTTGGAAATCCATTTTTACTATCAGAGAGGACCAAACAAGTAGAACCTGCTAGCCGAGGGGACGAGTAATCGAGGATAAATTATGTTCACTCTACAATCCAAAGCCAGGAATAGGATATCGGTTCTGTAATTTTTTTTTTTCATTTAATTCATTAAACTTACTTACCAAAAAAAAAAAAGGGATATGTATAGGAATACCTCCCGAAGGCATACCAAGAACAAGGAACTACCCTCTAGGTTAACACCCTGAGGAAGGGTGGACCACGTATAACTCCATGGACAGAATTATCCTCGATTACCACCATAATGTTCTAAGACATGTCGGAGAACCTTACCTGACTGTACATTAGTCCTAGGTCCTAATTAATAGAATCAAAAATATTTTTCTTTTTATTTTTTATCTGATAACTTATTAAACTTCAGAAGCTAATTAGAAATTACACTGTTAACCCTTCAGATTTGCTTCAGAAATTCCACAATAATTCAACAGAGCATTTCCATTTAAATTTTACATATATAAATCACAACATGGGCAATACTTCATTACAAATCAACATTTATATGTCAAACTTCGAGGATTTAAAACTCCAAATCTCTTCATTTTCATGATTAGGGTTTTGCCTAACCTTCCGGATGTAAAACAAACACCAATTACATATTTATGCATGAAATCGAAGCTAAATATTGCAATATATATAAGTAAACATTAAATTTGTCCAATTAATCAAGAGAAATATAGATTATTTACACCTAATATGGAGAAACATGGATTTAGAGTAAAAACACAAATTTTGAGATATTAAAATGCTGTAAAAACGATAAATAATGTCCGAAGTACACTTGTTTAAGCTCGATCTACAGTTATTATTACACGGATCGGATCGGATCGGATGATTTCTCCCCTTTCATTCTCTTTCGCTCTTTCCTCCTCTTCCTCTCGTTCATGTTGAGCTACTCTGCTAGGAAATCCCCCAAAAATCCCTTTAAAAATAAAAAAAGTAGGTCACGCACGGAACCCATGTTTGGCGCTCGAGCGCCCCTCGAGTGCGTGACGAGCACCCATCATTCTTCAAGTTCATAAAATGGCACTCGCTGCAGTGCTCGAGCACCTAGGGAGCACACTTATCATAAGATTCTGTGCTCCCGCCTCGCCGCGGCACCCAGCGAGCGCCGATTTGCCCCTGCTCTTGTAAAATGGCGCTTGCTGCAGTGTTCGAGTGCCCCTCCTGTTTGGCCTCTTATGCTCCCAATAACAAATTTTCTACTAAACCAAAGCGTATTTATGATTATCATCAACTTAATTATTCCGTAATTATCATGTTCCGATATCAGGATCTCATAACTCTCCCCCACTTAAAGAAATTTCGTCCTCGAAATTGAATGGAATTACATATCTCAAGAGAACAAGTGGGATACTTGCTTTGAATCTCCTCTTCACGCTCCCATGTGGCCTCCTCTGATAAATGATTCTTCCAAAGCACTTTTACCAGGGGGATGATTTTCGTGCGCAATTTCTGATCTTTTCGATCCAAGATATGTATCGACTGCTCAACATTGGATAAATTCTTGTCAATGGTCAAAGGCTCATACTCAATAACGTTCGTAGGATCGTGGACATACTTCCGAAGTAGAGATACATGGAATACATCATGTACGTCCGCTAGACTGGGTAGTAACGCTAACCTGTATGCCACCTCCCCGATCCTCTCAAAAATCTCAAAAGGTCCGATGGACCGCGGTTTCAGTTTTCCTTTTACCCCAAACTTGAACAGTCCCTTGGATGGTGAAACTTTCAGAAAAACATAATCTCCTTCCTCAAAGCTCAATTCTATCCTCCTCTGATCTGCATAGTTTTTTTGCCTACTTTGAGCAACCTTTAGGTTCTCGTGAATCAGCCTAATTTTCTCTACCATCTCCTTCACAATTTTAGGACCCAAAATCCTCTTATCTTCGGTCTCCTCCCAGTGAATCGACGATCTACACTTTCTTCCATACAGTGCCTTGAAAGGCACTATTTCAATGCTTGCCTGATAGCTGTTATTATATGCAAATTCTACCAAAGCCAGACCATTATCCCAAGTTCCTTTCATCTCTAATACTGAGGTCCTCAATATATCCTCAAGGATTTGAATCGTATGCTCCAATTGGCCATTAATTTGGGGGTGATATGCAGTACTAAATTTTAATTTTGTCTCTAACTCCTTATGCAAGCTTCTCAAAACCTCGAGATGAAACGTGGATCCCTATCAAACACAATCAAAGCAAGTACTCCATGAAGTCTCACAATCTCATTTACATATAACTTGGCCAGTCTATCATAGGAATAAGCCATTCTGATCGCCAAGAAATGGGCTAATTTTGTCAGTCGATCAACTATAACCCAAATGGCATCATGATTCCTGAGAGTCCTCGGCAAACCTGATACAAAATCTGTGGTAATATCTTCCCATTTCCAACTTGGGATCAGCATTGGTTGCAATAACCTAGAAGGCTTACTCTTTTCAGCTTTCAATTGTTGGCATACAAGGCATTTCTCTACATAAGCCATAATATCCCTCTTATTTCCTCTACCGAAAAGTTTTCTTCAGATCCTGATACATTTTGTTCGTTCCAGGATGGATTGTATACCAAGACCAGCATACTTCCTTCAAGATCTTCTCCTTCAATTCTTTATCATTCAGTACACATAATTGATCTTTGAGCCTCAATACTCCATCAGTCCGAACATTGAAATTAGCTTGAGACTCCATATTCAGATCACTTATAATATCTACAAGGAATGGGTCATTCACTTATTTCTCCTTAACTTCACTAATTACCTCCGGTTGGATCTAAAGATAAGATAAATGCATCTATCACCCCGAACATATCATAGGATTTCACACTGTTTCAGATAATCTAATATTTCTATCTGCTTCATTTGTAACTTAGCCACATACCCCAATCGACGGCTCAATGCATTTGCAACTACATTAGCCTTCTCGAGTTTATACTGTATCTCACAGTCATAATCTTTTAAGAAATCAAGCCACCTCCTTTACCTCATATTAAGCTCTTTCTGTGAGAACAAATACTTCAAACCTTTATGATAAGAATAAACAAGAAATTTTCCACCATATAAATAGTATCTCTAAATTTTCAAACAAAATACAACAACAGCTAATTCCAGATCATGAGTTGGGTAATTCCTCTCATGTACCTTCAATTGTCTAGACCCATAAGCTACAACTTTACCATGCTGCATCAATACACAACCCAAGCCCACCTTAGAGGCATCGCAGTATACCTCAAAACTACCTGAACCCTTCGGAATAATTAGTACCGGAGCAGTAGTCAAGCGATCTTTCAACTCCTGAAAACTGTGGTGACATTCCTCAGTCCATTCAAATTTAGCCTCCTTTTTCATCTGTTGAGTCAGAAGCATCGCAAATTTTGAAAAGTTCTCTACAAAACACTTGTAATAGCCTACCATGCCTAGAAAGTTTCAAACCTTAGTCACAGACATAGGCCTACTCTAATTCATAACAGCCTCTACCTTCTTTGCATCCACAAAAATACCTCCATTGGAAATTACATGTCCAAGAAGCATCATTTTCTCTAGCTAGAACTCACACTTACTCAATTTAGTTTATATTCTTTCCTTGCAGAGTACTTGAAGTACTACCTTCAAATGAGTTTCATGCTCCTCATAATCTTTTGAATATATTAGGATGTCATCAATAAATATCACCATAAATTTATCCAAGTACAGTCTGAATACCCTATTCATCAGATCCATAAATGTAGTAGAGGCATTCGTAAGGACAAAAGTCATAACAAGGAACTCATTGTGTCCATATCTCGTTCGAAAAGTAATTTTAGCCACATCTTCTAGCTTGATCCTCAACTGATAATAACCGGATCTCAAATTAATCTTTGAAAACACCTGAGATCCTTGTAATTGATCAAACAGATCATCGATACGTGGAAACGGATACTCACGATAATCAACACATAGCTGCAAAGACCCATCTTTCTTCCTCACAAACAATATCGGTGCACCCTAAGGAGATATACTCGGTCTAATAAAACCCTTATTTAACAACTCTTATAATTGTAGCTTCAATTCATTCAATTCTGCTAGGGCTATATGATAAGGGATTTTAGAAATACGACTAACACCAGGAATAATGGCAATTTCAAACTAGATTTTTCGGTGTGGAGGTAGCTCGGGCAACTCTTCCAGAAGGACATCCTCAAAATCACAAACAATTAGGACATCCTTAGCCAACACACTATGACTCCCAGTGATGCAGGTATATGCCTGGTAAGCTTTATACCCACTTTTCGTCAAACACTTAACATGCAATGTAGAAATTAATATAGACATCTCCTTCTTTCTAATGCCTTGAAAGAAAAAGGGTTCCATCCTTGATATATCAAGACAAACCCTTTTTAGAAAATAATCAATACTGGTATGATATCTAACTAGCCAGTCCATCTTGAGAATTACATCAAAATCACCTATGTTCAACAATATGAAATCCAAAATCAAACATTTTCCATTCACCTCAACCACACATCTAGGATACACAATATCAGTAACTATAGAGAATCTAGTGGGAGTCGATACAGCTAATGAATAATCCAAAACATACGGAGTAGATACAATACAGCATGTAAATCATGGAGAAATAAAAGAATGGCTAGACCTTGAATCAAATAATATAGAAGTAGGAACTCCACAAATAGAAAGGGTACCTTCGACAACATTCGGAGATGCCTCCAAGTCCTGAACAGTCACTGTAAAAGCCCTAACTGTTACAATGGGCTTCTTTCCTTCTAACCTTGGAGGTAATAGATAGTTTTTAACCAGGTAGCCCTGCTGTCCACATCTAAAGTATGCCTCCGATGCCTTGTGACATGCTTGTCCTAGATACTTCTTCCTGCAAAAAGTACAGTTAGCTACCAACGCTTGAGAACTAGTCACTGACTGAGCTTGAGTGATACTCTTTCCTTTATCTACCGTCCTCGCCTTCTTGGATGATCCTGAAGGTCCTACATTCGATCCAGTATTGAAACTCGTTCAGCTAGCAACACTTTTCATAAAGAATCTCTGCGTCTCCACCTCCTTCTCATAAATCATCACCCGATCTAGAATATCAGCATAAGTCTCATGCTTCAGGGTCGACAATTGCTTTCTAATATCGTCCCACAGCTCTTACTAGAATTTCTTTGCTTTTATTACCTCATCCTCTATGAAATACGGTAAAAATTGGGACAGCTCAGTGAACTTTACATCATACTCCGTCATCATTATATTTTTCCTACCTCAACCGCATGAACTCTTGCTCTTTCTAATCTTGGAGATTGGATGGGAAATACTTCTCTATGAAAACTTCTTAGAACATCCCCCATGTAATCCCATCGTTGGGTATGCCTAATGCTCTCTTTTTCATACTCCACCAACTATCAACTTCACTTTCTAGCTTGTATACTGTGAAAGTAACTTTCTCCTGATCGGAATACCGAATCACAGTAAAAATCTTCTCCATCCTCTTAAGCCAAACATCCACTTCTGCCGGATCAGGCTTACCTAAAAATCCCGATCCTCACTCCATTGTGAATCTATGATAAGTCATCGGAGCAAGGTTTACCAGAGCTGGCTCAGGTGCAAGGACCGCAGCCATATGACGCTACTCCACATATTCAACCACATTGGTCATCCTCTCCAACAATCCACATACGTAGCCTCTCAATCGTGGGGAGTACTAGCACAACCATGATTATTTCTTCTTTTTCTCCTACTGGCCATCTTAGATCCTAGAACTAAAAGTAAGCACAGCATTATAAACCTCAAGAAATCATCCTAAACTTCCTAATTATCTTAACTACCCCAACCTAACCCTACAAAAATTTAGGCCTATGCTTCTGCTTTTTAATCGATTAATCCTAAGGTATCTCATTTCTCTGATACCAATTATGACAGAATAGATTTTTTTTATCCTCAGATAATTCTGTCATTTCATATACAGAAACTAAAGCCCCAATACAACTTAAGGTCCTAAGAAAAAATGGACAGAGTTTTCCCTAAAATTGGGCCAAACTGAAATATAAAACCTACAAATATACAAAATAATAACCATCCACAAATATCTCATCCATAACACTGATCATCAGATGCCATGTCTTCTTCCATGGCTTCAATTAATCATTCCTATCCATTATACTAAAAATTCAAAACAAGAGATGCCTTCTAGGACCTATACAAATCTAGAAACATATAGTAGAAGCTAAATAATACACTTGCGGAAGCATAAATGCCTATTTCATTACATACATAATATACATTTCACATACAAGATCCATATACATAAGATCTATATACAAAATCAGGTATTTACATCCAAGCTACTTCTTTCTATTATCTCCAAAATGACTTCAAGTCTTCCAAAGTCTATAGGGTAGGCTTTACTACTCCTTCTCATCAGGCACTAGTTCTACTGTATCATTTGGAGGGGGAAAAAACAAAACAGTGAGTCGAAACCCAGCAATGCATAGTAAAAACATGCAATGCAAATCTCGTCATGCAGAATAGAAATATAGATATGCAGAATCATTGAAGTAGTGACATGAAAGCATGGGAAATCATAAACCATATGAAACATGCCTTAGAAAATCATGAATTGGTGTGACGAGCCATAGAAATGAGAAGCTGATATCAAAATCTAGAAGTTTTGAAAATTATTATAAGTTCTAGAAATCCCTTTTTACCATTAGAGAAGACCAAACTAGTAGACCCTACTAGCCGAGGAGGCAAGTAATCGATGATAGATTGTGTTCACTCTATATAATCTATGGTCGGGAATAGGAACAGGATATCCCTTCTTGTGGGATATGTATGGAAATGCCTCCTGAAGGCATGCCACGAATAGGGAACTATCTTCTAGGTTAATGCCCCAAGGAAGGACGGACCACGTCTAACTCTATGGACAGAGTTATCCTCGATTACCACCATGACGTTCTAAGGCATGTCAGAGAACCTTACCTGACTGTACATCAGTCCTAAGTCCTAATTAACAGAATCAAAAATATTTTTCTTTTTCTTTTTAACTGATAACTTATTAAATTTCATAAGCTAGTCAGAAATTACACCGTTAACCCTTCAGATTTGCTTCAGAAATTCCATAATAATTTAACAGAGTATTTCCATGTAAATTTTTCAGATACAAATCACAACATGGGCAATACCTCATTACAAATCAACATTTACATGTCAAACTCTGAGGATTTAAAACACCAAATCCCTTAATTTTCATGCTTAGGGTTTCGCCTAACCTTTCGGATGTAAAAGGAACACCAAATACATATTTATGCATGAAATCGAAGCTAAATATTACAGTATATATAAATATGAAATCTATCCGATTAATCAGAAGAAATATGAAAATTTACACTAAACATGCAGAAACATGGACTTAGAGCAAAGACACAAATTTTGAGATATTGAAACGCTATAAAGCGGTAAATAATGTCCAAAGTACACTTACCTGAGCTCGATCTCTAGTTATTCTTACACAGATTGGATCAGATTGAATGATTTCTCCCCTTTCCTTCGCTTTCCCTCCTTCCTCCTTCTCTCATTTGTGTTGGGCTGCACTACCAAGGAAATCCCCCAAAAATCCCTTTAAAAACAAAAGAAATGTTGGTCACGCATGGAACCCATGTCTGGCGCTTGAGCGCTCCTCGAGTGCACAGCAAGCGCCCATCATTCTTCGGGTTCATAAAATGGCACTTGCTACAGCGCTCGAGCGCCCAGCAAGTGCACTTCTCGTAAGATTCTACGCTCCCGCCTCGTCGCAGTTCCTAGCAAGCGTCCGACTTTCCTCTGTTCTCATAAAATGGCACTTGCTGCAGTGCTCGAGCACCCAGTCAGTGCCCCTCTTGTTTGGCCTCTTTTGCTCCTGATAATAATTTTTCTATTAATCCAACGCCAATTTATGATTATCATCAACTAAATTATTTCATAATTACCATATTCCAGGATCAGGATCTTGCAATATTGTATATTATTCTTGATTATATTACATTTGTTAAGCATTTAGCTCACCCTTAATATTTTTCTTTACCTCTAGATGAGTATGAGCTTATGCCCGATAGGGCAATGTAGAGGATTAGAAGTCAGCTAGGCATGAAGATCTTAGAGAATAAATTTGAGGACTTAGTCATTGTAGTTTTTGTACCCTTATGTAGTACTTTTATATATTTTGTGAAGGAATTGTATATTGATATAGTTGTATATCGGATGAAATACATGTAGTTTTGCTCCCACTGCATTTGATAGTTGTAAATGCTTCTGTAGGTTTTGATGGTGTGTATAGGCACCCAGTGGCATGTTATCTGAGCCGACATCGCAAATAGAGTTATGACGTTGGTGCCACGTAATTGTTGTGGCTTTTTGGGTCCTGTGTTGTGATTTTATGGTTGTATATTGTGTTGTACAGGGATATTTATATAGGTTATATTTGTTTGGCAGCCGTTTTTTGTCAGAACTCTATCGAATTTTGATTAGGAAAAATATAGTTTGTCATAGTTGGTATCGGAGAAAAAGATACTTTAGGTTTTAGCTGAATCTTACGCGGAAGCTTAAATTACAGTAAGATAGATCGAATAAGTAGATGAAGGCGTTGGGTGATTAAGTTAAAATAGATAGTTCTAGTTGTCCTAGTTTGTATAACTAAGACTAGAACTAAGTCAGGATCAGTAGTTAGGTTGATCGTCTAGTTGCGGTGTCCTGGATAGTTCCTTAATCAAGTTAAGTTGATTCACTTAGGCTAGGACTAAGTTTGGATCAGTTAGCTATGTTTGGCTGCAAGTGAATAGTGCCCTGGTTAATATTCGGATTGAGTTGCAATCTAACCCATATCGTTCTTGTTTCAGAAACAATGTTAGTAGCTGATCTTGCCACCTAGATGAAGGTCGACATGTAGAGGTTGTCAACCACGTGATGGAGAGGTTGAGTGTCTGAATCTATTGAGTGGGATGACGAGACTTGAAAGTATTTAACGTTCTAGTCCAGATGAGAACCAAGTGAAAGAGAAGTTATTAGGGGATGCTTGAATAGCATACCAGGTGAGGCAGATAATATGAAATCGATGGCTCAAGGTTAGGATGGCTTGGAGTCAATTTCTGGTGCTAGTGAATTCGAGGATGTTGCTTTTAAATTGATTTAATAATGATGATTAGGTGCTTGAATTTTTTGGGTGGCACTGATCTTGCAAAAGCTAAAATGTAGATCTTGAGAATTGAAATGGTGGTTACAGTGCTTTATGTTCGGGATGAGATATGGTGATGTTTACCTCACATAAGTTAGAAGGTGAAGCCGACCATGGGCGATTGATAAGAACAGAGTTATGGGCTAGGAGGATAAAGAGATGTCAGAGAATATGTTTGTGGATGCTTTTAGGAATAAATATTCTCCCCAATGAGTTTGAGAGCATGCTTCAATTTTGGGCCATTAGCCACATGATCAAGGGTTGACCTTATTTCGTGGGTCGGATAATGAAAAAGTCCAGTACCTTGGATCGGGGTTTTGTGGTGAAGGCATAAATTGTAGAGGTGCCATCTACCGTGGTGGAAGGTTGGATCTTGAATTTTGACATTTTCGTATGTAGATTTTGAATCTATATTTTCATTTGTGATTCCTAAGTTTATTCATTATTTGAGGACCTATGCTTTGTACTAGTTGTGTTGATGTCTACGACATTTTATTGGGTCCATAGGTATGATTGGTTGCGCTGATTGGAATTATTTTGTGGTACTGAGCCTTAATCTGATTTTGGTGGTATTTTGGTTGATGAGTCATCATGCTAGTATGAATTATGTTGATGAGAATATTATGCTCTGCAATCTAATTGTGAAATTTTGAGTATGTAGCAGAGTTGATCTAGGTATCAAAAAATTAGTATCGTTGAACCTGCAAGTCGTTTAATAAGGACATGTCTCTAAATTATTTTGCATATAAGGCCACATTTGGAGGTCATTTTGTGATCATTGAGAAGTTTTGGTCGTATGAATATTTGAGGATGTTTTTGGAAGGAAGATTAGGTGATTGATCTTTTGATCAGTAATTTGACGTTATGTTGAAATCGACATCGATCTTTAAGGATTTTGTGTAGAATTGAAGAAGTATCAATTGGGTGCTGCTGTGGAGTGCTCTAGTACATTCAAGGTAAGTAAGATGAATCGATAAGGTTAATTGTGGATGACTAGGAGTTTAGAGTGCTCGAGAGATTAACGGTTTATTACGCAGAGTTATGAATGAATAGGTAAATTGTTTGGTCCTTTGTAAGGGCTTGGTGTTTTCTAAGATCAATCTATATCCATGGTATTGTTAATTGTGGATAATTGGGAGTTGTGCCCATGGTAGCATTCAGGATAAGATACGACCATTATGAGTTTCAGTAATGTCATCTAGAATTTTAAGTTCATTGATCATTTTTATGAATTTCATGGAGTGGATCTTCTGGCCATATTTAGGTAACTTTTGTTATGGAGTCGTTGATGAATTCAAATAATCATAGGAGATGTTGAAGGATGAGCCGTGTGCAAAGTCTAATATCCAAGCTAATGGGATGCTGTGCCTTTGATTTGGGAGATAGAATTGTACTCGGAGCAGTACAGTTATGAAATTATGAGATGAGAAATCCTTGTGGTTTTACTTCGAGGTTATTAGAATGGCAATGATTTTTGAAATTTGCATAATTGTGGAATAGCTAACGAGGATGACCCATTTATTGCAATTTGGGTAATACGATCGGATTAAATAAGTTGACTCATTAGCATGCCAACGAGATGGTAAGTCACTTAGTATTCGGGTCTTTAGGTTTTAATGGTAACTCAAGGCTGTACTAGAATTTTTGGGTAATTGCTTTAGTTATATTTCCTAAGTTGATTGTAATTTGAAGATTATGAATTTTTCCTTAGATATATCAATATCTTTGGGATTTTCTTGGGTCTATAATTGTTGTGTGGCTTAGGTGTCTGATATTAATCATTAGACAAGAATTGCAAATTGATTTTAGTGTACTAGTAAGTGGTCAATCAAAGTAGCGCAGCGATAGCGCGTGGCCCATGACATAGAGATTTTAGAATAAATTCGAGGATCCAAGTGAACGGTCATTTTTTAGGCTTAGGATGAACTAAAGGAGAACTTCATAAGTTTGCTTGAGGTTTTGAATTAAGTGGAGGAAATAACCAGAAATTTGGGTTGCCTCTGAATTTTGTGGATCGTCATGAAGTTTCCCTTGCATTAATGATTGAGGAAATAAGTATGTGATCGGATTAAACCTTTTGGACGATTAGGAATTTGACTTGTGATAAGGTTCCAACCTAGATCTAGATAAGAAACATTGAGTATTAGGAATTAGGATAGTTCAATTGGTTAAGGCATTCTACGTTAAGTCTTTTCCTCGGGATGTAATCTAGGAGCAAAATGAAGGAATCTGAAAGGATTTTCCCTAATTGTTGAATTTTGAAACTAGCTAAAATTTCGAGGACAAAATTTCTATAAGTGGGAAAGAATTGTAATGTACCAATTTTTTGAACATCGTAATTTCAAGTAATTAAGGTAATATAATTAAAATTAGACTCAATACAAATGAAAAAATTGGATTTCAGAAACAGTTGGAAACAATGGTGGGGGACGCCTACAGGTTGCCCAAGGTGGCGTCGTGGTGCCCGTTCCAAGGGACCCACTCTTGCAAGGCACTCGAGCACTGCAGCATGCTGTGGATCCAAGCACGCAGTGCCTGTTGCTCACCGAGCTGGCACTCAAACGTCAGCCTGCAATATGAGGGCCCAATGGCTCATTTCCGCATCATTCACACGAGGAAATAGAGGGAGAGGAGAGAGAGGACATGAAGGAGAAGAGAGAGAAGGAGGAGATCAAAGCTCTTGGGTTTGATTCCGGGTCGGAGCTAGTTAGAGAAGTTGTAGATCGGGTCAAAGAAATCACGCCCATACTCTCCTCTTTTTTTTTTTTGCACTTTTATTTTGTTTTCTTCGGGTATCATTATTCTAATACCCGATTAAGTTTGTATTTCGTGTTACCCATTATTTGAGTATGCATATATATTAATTTCATATCCAATTTCCTAGTTTTGACCGATTTTCAAACATGGAACCCTAACCCTATGCCCGAACCATTTTACCTATTTATTTTAAAATTTTTGCATAAATTGGCTTTAGAATATTGTTAATCATACCTTGAACATGTTAATTTAACGATTAGGTGTCCGATTTGGTAGTTTTATGCGGTTTTGTATACTCGAAAACCCTAACCTGCTCCCCCTTGGGTTTTTATCTGAATTAATTGTAATTTATACATGATTTTGCTTTAAAAATTCGTAACTTGAGATTATGGACACAGGTACCCCGAATATTTGCTATTTGTTCACATATATTTTGTATATATTATTTTACGGGTTTCAAAAATATGATTGGATGTGATTTGAGACATTTATCCACATGTACGGTATATATGTTATCTTGTATATGATTTGAAAATTATATTGTGTGCATTTATAGAGGGATTTATCATCCAGAAGCTCTAATGTTATGTTTGGCTAACGGTGGTAAGAATTTCTAGTCTTCTCATACTTTATGTTAATCATGCATATAATTACGTCATGTGAAGAGCTAAACTCATAAAAATTATGCAAAATATGAGATTTATGTAAGTATACGAAGGAATTCCACAATTTGATATATTTATGATTCGTTTTCCCAGAGTGAGAACTTTGTGAAAGAAGTTTAGTGTACTTTCCCTTAAAGAATAAGAAATTGTGAAACTTCAATAACATATTTATATTTCAGAGTGTAGTATTCCCTAGCATGCCATAGATGTTATAATGGAAACTCAAGGATTATTCTAGCAGTATATTGTAGCAGGTAATATTCCATAGCATACCTTAGAATATTACTATGGAATGTACGAGAACTGTCTCTGGGCCACGGGGGATATTGTGGCTTTTGTGATATGGCCCCATATATCAGGTTAAAAGTATACCGCTCACCACTGGGTGTTGAACTGCATGGGTTGCGCTTTAGAATGTGTGAAAGCATACACATTCCTTTCATCATTCGATCGTACGATATCCCCTGTGGGGCCTATTGGCCCTGGTCTGTAAAGTAAAGAAGTATTTATGCATGTTTTAGAACCTAAAGTAAGAACAAGTAAAACGAAAAAGATAAATAAATTTCCAAAAGTGCATTTGATCATGTCTCATATTTATATGCATCTATATATATATTGCTCCTATTTTCTTCCTTGTTTTATTTGAATACATTGTATATTATTCTTTATCATATTACACTTACTGAGTATTAAGCTTACCCTTACTATTTTATCATACCTCCAAATGAGCACGAACTTATACCCGATAGGGTTGGGTAGAGGATTAGAAGTCGGCTAGGATGAAGGTCTTAGAGAATAAATTCAAGGACTTAGGCTGTGTGGTTTTTCTACCCTTATGTAGTACTTTTATATATTTTGTGAAGGATTTGTATATTGATGTAGTCGTATGCCATATGACGTACATGTAGTTTAGCTTCTGCTGTTTTTGATGGTTGTAAATGCTTCCGCAGGTTTTCATGGTTTGTATAGTCACCTAATAGCATCCTATTTGAGCCAACATCATAACTAGAGTTATGACATTGGTGCCACGTAATTGTTGTGGCTTTTTGGGTCCTATGTTGTGATTTTATGGTTATATATTGTGCCGTATAGGGATATTTATATAGGTTGTATTTGTTTTGCGGCCATTTTTCTGCTGAAACTCCGCCAGATTCTGTTTAGAAAAAAACGTAGTCCGTCATAGTTGGTATTAGAGAAAAAAGATACCTTAAGTTTGATTTGAATCTTATGCGAAAGTTTAGGTTAGAGTAAGATAGATCGAATAAGTAGACAAAGGCGTAGGGTGATTAAGTTAAAATGGATAGTTCTAGTTATCCTATTTGTATAACTTAGATTAGAACTAAGTCAGGATCAGTAGTTAAGCTGATTGTCTTGTTACGGTGTCCTAGTTAGTTCCTTAATCAAGTTAAGTTGATTTAGTTAGACTAGGACTAAGTTATGATCAGTTAGTTATGTTTGGCCGCATAGTGAATAGTGCCCTGGTTAATATTCGAAATTGAGTTGCAATCTGACCCATATCATTCTTGTTTCAGAAACAATGTTAGTAGCTGATCTTGCCGCCAAGACAAAGGGCGACACGCAGAGGTGGTCAATCACGTGATAGAGGGTTGAGTGTTTGAATCTGTTGAGTGGGATGGCACGACTTAAAAGTTTTGGACAATCTAGTCCGGACAAGAACCAGGAGTAAGAGAAGCTATCAGGGGATGCTTGAATAGCATACCAAGTGAGGCGGATAAGATGAAATTTATGGCTCGAGGTCAGGATGGCTTGGACTCGATTTTTGGAGCTAGTGAATCCAAGGATGTCGATTTTAAATCAATTTAATAATGATGATCAAATACTTGAATTTTTGGATGGCACAGATCTTACAGAAGCTGAAATGTGGATCCTGAGAATTAAAATGGTGGTTACAGTGACCCATGTCCAGCATGAGATATGGTGATGTTTGCCTCACATAAGTTAGAAGGCGAAGCCAACCATAGGCGGTTGATGAGAAAATAGTTATGGGCTAGAATGATAAAGAGATATTAGAAAATATATTCGTGGATGCTTTTAGGAATAAATATTCTCCCCAATGAGTTTTAGAGCATGTTTCAATTTTGGGCCATTAGCCACATGATCAAGGGTTGACCTTATTCAGTAGGCTGGATAGTGAAGAAGTCCAGTACCTTGGATCGATATTTTGCAGTGAAGGCACAAAGTGTAGAGGTGCCATCTACCACAGTGGAAGGAAGGATCTTGAATTTTGACATTTCCGTATGTAGATTTTGGATCTATATCTTCATTTGTGGTGCCTAAATTTATTCATTTATTTGAGGATCTAAGCTTTGTACTAGTTGTATCGATATCTTTGACATTTTCTTGGGTCCGTAGGTATGATTGGTTGGGCTAATTGGAATTATTTTGTGGTACTGACCCTTGACCTGATTTCAGTGGTGTTTTGGTAGATGAGTCACCGTGCTAGTATGAATTGTGTTGATAAGAATATTATGCCCTGCAATCTAATCGTGAAATTTTGACTATAAGGTAGAGTTTATCCGGGTATCAAGAAATTAGTATTATTGTGCCTACAAGTCATTTAATAAGGACATGTGTCTAAATTATTTAGCATATGAGGCCACATTCGAAGATCATTTTGTGGTCATTGAGAAGTATTGGTCGTGTGAATATTTGAGGATGTTTTTGGAAGGAAGATTTAGTAATTAATCTTTTGATCAATAATTCAAGGTTATATCGAAATCAATACCAATCTTTAAAGATTTCGTATAAAATTGAAGAAGCATTGATTGGGTGTCGCTGTAGAGTGCTCTAGAACCTTCGATGTAGGTAAGATGAACCAATAAGGTTAATTGTGGATGACTGAAAGTTTAGAGTTGTCACGTATCGTAGTTTCAACCCAAAATTCGGTAGAATTTTGAATATAATACGGACATCGGTCTAATACAAATACCTATAAAATATCCTGAACAACATACATAATCCACATATCTCACAAACACATGATCCAAAAGCCACAATTATCAACATATGACACCGATGTCATAACTCCGAGTATAACATCGGCTTAGACAAGATGCCACTATGTGACCACAATTAAACATAATTACCTGGAAAGCATGAACATCCATCAGCACAATGGAAACTAAACTATGATATACATCATCATCATATCAAACACGTATAGGTATATACAATTCCATCTAAAAACATACAAATTACTCCATGAGGAAGGTGCAAACTACTAAACTAAGTCCATGAGGCTATTCCTCTAAAATCTGCAGCCTAACCAACTCCTAAGCTCTACCCTGCATCATCAAGCTGAGTCTTATGCTCATTTGAAGGAAGGAAAGACATTAAGGGTGAGCCAAATACTCAGTAAGTGTAATATAATTAAGGATAATATACAATATATTCAAAATGGAAGAGGGAAAGAGATGGGAGCATGACATGTGATGCATAACATGGAACATGAACAAATACCTTCTTGAAATATAGAAAACTTTCCATCTTTTATCTTTCTTCTCTTAGAGTTCTAAAACATACATAAATTTCTTTATCTTTGCGGAGTAGGGCCAGTAAGCCTTACTGACTAAAGGAGCTAGAGATCGAGATCTAAATTGCATTTGATTCTACATAATCTAAAGCCATCTCCTTCTATTCAAGACTCAGAGGTGGGCTATCTACATATAATCCCTGTAGACGGGGCCTTAACTGCACGTGGTTCATATAGACAACGATCTTCCACTATAGCATCCTAAGATATGTCAAGGAATATCACCCACTATAAAATACGATCAGGATAATCCTCGAATTTTCACTGTAATATCAATGGCATGCCAATGAATACTACTCTATTAAATATAAATCTATGGTCTAAGTTTTTGCTTTTTCTATTTCTTTAAGGGAAATCTATCAAACTTCTTTCACATAGTTCTCACATCGGGAGAACAAATCATATACATATCAAATTGTGTCATTCCCTTCATATTCTTACATATCTTGCTTAATTCTTATGTACAGATACAGATAATCATTTCTTGTGGGTTTAAATCTTTATGTGACTTTAAAACATATGCATAGTTAATATGATGCTTTGGAACAACTAGAAAATCCTTACCACATTGGCCAAATGTAACTTTAGAGCTTCTGTACAATAATTCCTTCACAAACGATTCATAATAATATTTCCAGAAATACAATTGAGAAAATACAGTTGTATTGTCCTAATTTTAAAATATAGTAATTAAGGTCAAATAATCAAGATTTGGTTTGATAAATTTATCAGAGAAATATTAAGAAGTCATCATGGCCAAGAAATTATCTACAAAGGACGAGAATAGTAGACTGGAGGAATTAATAGTGGACTGAAAGAATTAATTGTTGACTGGAATAAGCAAAGTTGACCTGCCAAAATCATTGACAAAATTGGTATCGTTGACCAGCAGAAACACAATGTTGACCGTCCAGGAATTGTTGACTAGTTGAAGATGAAAGTGACTAATCAACACATTGATTGGTTAGTTAAGATTTTTGCCTAGTTTGCACCATTTGCCCGATATGGCAAAATGACCGGTATGCTCATTGAGGCAATGACTGGTATGCATTTTAAGGAAAAATGATGGGTTGCTAATGACAGTAGGCATTTTGAGGAAAATGTCCGATCAACACCCTCTTGATTGGCAGACTATAATAAAGAATCTGGTCAGTGCCATATTAATTGGCTAGGAAGGCTATGGGGAAATGATTTGGTCAACGGAAGGTTGACCAGCTATGAGAGGCTAAGACATGTTGAAGAGAAAATCCGCCAACTGAGAAAGGAGAATGGATTTTTTCCGAAGAGGATTGAAAGGAAATTCGGAGATGATTGAGTGAATTTTCAGAGAGAATAACCGAAGTAGATTGACAAGAAGTTGACTGGAAAGATTTCCCTATTAGCCAAGGCCAAAGTGGTCTACCCAGAGTAGGTAAACTGCTTCCACCTGCTCGAATGAATTAAATTCACATGAACTTTCTAGAAAAAGCAATTGAGAAAAATATCTGAAGTAGATAACCTGCCCCCATCTACTCCCACCTACCCCTTTGCCTATAAATATTGAGTCTGGCAGTTCAGGAGGAAAAGTTTAGAAGCGGGGGAAAAAGAGACATGAAGGAAATGAAGAAGGAAAAGGAAACAAAGGAGAAGAAAATAAGGAAGAAAACATAATGCCAGAATTAAGTAAGGAAATCTGTAGAAAAGGCTAAGACAAGTGTACCCTACGTTTTTGATAAATTCATATTTAAAGTCTGTTAAGTAATATTATTTTCATGCTCTCTCTCTTATGTATCTATGTGAAGCATGATAAGGTAATTTCTTTTTGCATGTTGTTATTGTTAATGAATGTATCATTGAAGAACTTCGATCATTTGCATTATGGAAGAACTTCAGTTATTTGCATGTTTTAAGGAGTCCGATTATTGCATGTTTGAAGAATTTCGGTTAATTTCCCTTTTTAAACAACTCCAGTGATTTGATGATTCGAGTCCCAAAATATGATAAATTAAGTTAATAATGACCAAGGATTGGGTTTAGAATGTGAAAAAAGTGAGTTTGGAAGCGAAAAGAGGGGGTTGGTGTGAGGTTTCGAATTTAAGAACTCGATATTAATGAGGTAATTAGGATGATAATGATTTATATTAATCCTATGGGAGGATTAAGGTTTGGTATCGTAAGAAAAATCGGGAAAGAATTCGGGTCCGTGCTGCCGAAGCCCTGCCAGCAGGCTGGCGCCTGCTGGGCGCTCGAGCCG
>JAODPA010025971.1:0-12734 GCA_025585075.1 Nepenthes mirabilis
TTTAAAAGAAACTGATAAAATTATATAAAGTATTGTTGGCTCCAGTACCAAGGCTCAAAGGGGTGCAAAGCCCAACCCACGGAGCAATGACCCAAACATAGAATCTAGCCCCGTGTTCTAGAGCGGCTTACATGGCGGTCCATATTCGCAGCCAATGAACGACATCTGCGGCCCATTAATGCGGCTGTCAGGTGACAGTGGTGACGCAGAGGAAAGGAGCCAATGGGGAGAGACTCAGTGCTGCTAGCCGCGATTGGCGCTGCTGCCCGCAGTTCTCCGGCCAATTCCAGGGCGAGGGGTAGACCAGGTGTGACCGGTAGCGTCTAGTGGTCTACCTGCCACCGCAAGACGACAACCGACATACCGGCGACCACCGACAATAATTAGCGGCCAATGAACCGCTACAACGGGGATTCTTGCGCCCAAAGCCCCCAACTAGGGGGTCTATAAAATCCCTCCCCTTCTACAAGGAGAGGGATTGATTGGATCCTGGATAATTGATTATATGTCACGCGAGTTAAAATCTAAAAAACCATCTTCTAGATCCGACCTTCTCAGCCTTCTCAAGCGTCTAGAGTTAGTCACCAACTGTGGTGCATTATTGGAGCCAGTCCTCCCATTACCCACTCACTAATTTGCTATTCCTATATCCACACACTACCTACGTATTTGCAGCATATTTCTACGTACCTCTAAGTGTGCGCCCCTTTTCGTTCATTGCGGGAAGTTGCTGACTTGAGCATCGGAGTATTTTTGGTGGGAGAAATCCCTCCGGATCTCTAACTTCCTATTTATTAGTTGTGTTGTGTATGGCCCAAGTTTATAGTGATGGAGATCGGACCCGCTCGGGACCGCCTTCAGACGACGAGGAATCCAAAGACTCCCTAATCCATACGGCAACCGGAGACCCGGGATGCAACATTGGTGTTGTCTGTGAGAACGAGACAAGAAGCCTAGTGTCTCCTTCTCACACTCATTCCTTCGCAACAAAGTGGTAAACACCGGGGCACAGGCTAGTGCCTCGGCAAGAGATGTTGTTGCTTGCGGCGATGACCCTTCAGTGGGTAGCCGCACAGAGGTCCGTCCAGAGCCCGACATTCACTGCCTAGCAGCGGACATGGGTGATATGAGGCTTGTAATCTAGACCTTCGACAATAGGACGAGCACACTATGGATAGGGGCAGCTCCCCCAGCATCCCAGGCGTCCTCCTCCAGGTGGGGAAGGCATCACGCAGGGGCCCCCAGAAGAAGATCAGATTGGTTTGATGACATCGAGGCCTAGGTGGCCTCTGGCAACAGAGCCCCCTCTACGGCTAAGAGCCACCCTAGTCGGGACGAGCAAGTGGAGAGCCCAGAGCGGCGTAACCCCCGTAACTCCAGCTACGAATGGAGGCCGATGGCCGCAGAATCTAACAAATCGCGGCCGCCCTATGCGGGAATCCGCCACAACCGACAAGCTGAGTAGCACCAACAGGGTCACTCAAAGCTCCATGACATCATCAACACATGGAGGAGTGAGTTTGACCCACCGATGGGGGAGAAGGTGAAAGTACTTTGGGATGTTTTGCACAAGGAGAGACCCACGCAGTCCTTAGCTGACCTGTGAAGGTCGCCCTTTGCCATGGATCTCCTAACTCAGCCGCTTCCTTGCAAGTTTAAGATGCCTGTACTGGAAGGGTATGAAGGGAGCAAGGACCCGATGGATCACCTCAACTGCTACTGTACTCACTTGACTCTTCAAGGAGTGAGCGAAGCCATGATATGCGAGTGCTTCCTCGTCACCCTCAAGGGGGACACGCTACTTTGGTTCTGCGGCCTCCTGCTGAATTCCATCCGCTCCTTCGATGAGCTCACGGATAGCTTCCTAAGCCAGTTCACCTCTAGCCAGAGAGAGGAGAAGCAGCTATGGCACTTGGTCCGCCTCCGCTAGAGGTTGGATGAGAGCCTGAAGCGATTTCTCAACCACTTTATTACTGAGGCGTGCTGGATCCCCCAGCTCTCTGATGAGCTGAAGCTCAACGCCTTTTTTGCTACGTTGGTAGCAGGGGACTTTTTCAAACACCTGTCGTATCAACGCCCATAGTCTTTCCGGAAAATAGAAACCATCGCCCGAGCCTACATCTCTGCTGAGGAAGCCAATGAAGCAAAGTGTCCCGAGCGTATGGACCACCCTCTAGAGATTCCTAGACCTGCCACTGGCAAGAAAAGGAACGGCGACAATAGCCACTTCCCGAAGCACCGCAAGTAGCCACGTCCTTTGCCAGGATCGCAGAAGGAGTACGTGCCAATGGCCCTTAGTCCTCTAAACGATACTGACGTGAACATCCTGATATAAATCCAGGATGAAAAGTTCTTCAAATGGCCGAAGGCACCAAAGGGACCGAGTGGCAATGACAAGATAAAGTACTGCCAGTACCACCACTGTCTTGGACATTCCACAGAGAACTGCTAGACCCTACAGTAGGAGAGAAGATCTGATCCACTGCGGATACCTAAAATAGTTCGTGAAGGGCTCGTGGGCAGGCCCCCGCAGTCTCAGAAGTCAAGGCAAGCGAGCCTCCCAAGAACCATACAGCCGCTGATGTGATCGGCATGATCTCAACCGCGCCGGCCAAGAGCTGTAGGTAGACATGACTCAAGCAGACTTCCAGCAGCAAGAGAGTGAGGATAGGGGGTAAGAGTGATGTCATTAGCTTTACTAGCGACAATATGGCACATGTAACCTCTCCCTATTCTGATTCATTTGTTGTATCCGCTCTCATTTTAAATGGTACGGTTGATTACCAACTGAAACGGATTTTCGTTGATAATGGAAGCTCACAGAATTTGCTATATCTTAGTGCCTTTTTTAAACTTGGACTGAGGTGAAGCCAAATGAAAGCGGCCAATGGCCTTTCATACGGCCTGGACAATGAACCTGTACCCGTACAGGGGATAGTCCAGTTAGAGGTCACGATGGGAACTTACCCCTGCATCGCCACGTGGGAGCTAATGTTTCTCGTTGTCGACCTATTGTCCGTTTACAACGCCATACTGGGTAGACCATTCCTCACGGCCTTTGGGGTTGTTACTTCAATTCCTCACTTAAAGGTGAAGTTTCTAACCCCGTACAGCGTAGGAGAGGTGCTCGAGGACCAGGCTATGGGACGGACATGTTACTTGTCCCAAGTCGCTCTAGCGGCACTAGACCGCCTGGATGGAGACTTAGATCTTCGCGATGTAGCCACGCTACAACAAGCCCAGTCAAGAGAAGCAACTGAAGTAATCCCTCTTGATCCTACCGGGCCAGAAAAGTACGTACATGTGGACAGTTCTCTTCCTCCTACCGATCGTGACTGACTAATCACCTTCCTGTGGAAGAACTCTGACGTATTCGTATGGATTCCTGTTGACATGCCCGGGATACTGATTGGAGTAATGATCCACAAGTTGGACCTCGATCCTAGCGACAAGCCTGTACGGTCGAAGCGTAGGAACCATTCTGTCGAAAAGCTAGTGGCTATAAGGGAGGAGGTGAAGAGATTGTTCGATGCTTGATTAATTAGAGAAATCCAATATCCAGACTGCCTTTCCAACGTCGTGTTCGTGAAAAAGAGTAACAATAAGTGGCGGATGTGTGTGGACTTCATCGACGTGAACAAAACCTGCCCAAAGGACAGCTTCCCTCTCCCTCGAATCGATCAACTGGTGAACTCCACGTCCGGGCATGAGCTCTTGAGCTTTATGGATGCCTACTCAAGTTACAATCAGATCAGGATGCCCCCGAACGATGAGGAGCACACCTCCTTCATAATCGACCAGGGAACGTATTGTTATAAGATGATGTCCTTCGACCTCAAGAACGTCAAGGCGACCTATCAGCGCCTGGTAAACAAGATGTTCGAAGCTCAGATCGGTAAAAACGTGGAGGTGTACGTCGATGACATGCTCGTAAAAAGCAGGGTATCCGATGACCACGTCCGTGACCTACGGGAGACCTTCCAGGTCCTCCGGTTACATAGGATGAAGCTTAACCTGCCAAATGCGCATTCGGGGTGACCTCTGAGAAGTTCCTAGGCTTCATCGTGTCACAGCGCAGTATAGAAGTGAACCCAAAAAAGATCAGGGCCATTCTCGACATAAACCCTCTGCGGACGGTGAAGGAAGTATAGAAGCTCACAGGGCAGCTGAAAGCCCTCTTGTGATTCCTGGCCAAGTCCGCAGAGAAATACCTGCCCTTCTTCAAGGCACTCAGGGGGATGAAATTGTTCAGATTCTGATGGACCAAGGAATGTGAGGAAGCTTTCAAAGAGCTAAAGGCATACCTCAGCAGCCCACCTCTATTGAGCCCACCACACACGGGCGAGGACTTATATCTCTACTTGGCTATGTCAGACACAACACTCAGCTCCATGCTAGTTAGGGAGCACGAAGGAGTGCAGTGACCAGTGTACTACGTAAAAGGATTGCATTGACACTCATCTATTCGGCATGGAAGCTATGGCCCTATTTCCAAGCTCACCAGATTATTGTTCTAAGGATCAACCCCTGAAGTTGACCTTATAGAAGCCAAAAACTTTTGGACGACTAGTCAAGTGGGCTATAGAATTAGGAGAGTTTGATGTGAAATTTTGATCGCGACCGGCCCTCAAGGGTCAGGCTCTCGCGGACTTCATTGTCGAGACGACGACCCTAACTCTAGGAGACCCACACAGACCGGGGAGTTTAGACGATCTTGACATTCCTACATGGACTTTGAACGTGGATGGGTCATCCACCCAGACAGGCAGCGGTGCTGGAGTCGTGCTTAGGACTTCAGACGGCGTGGAGATTAAGTACTCCATCACGCTAACCTTTCCCGCTACTAACAACATGGTGGAATATGAAGCCCTTTTGACAGGACTTCGTTTAGTAAAGGAATATTCCGGCAAGTCGCTGGTCGTGCACAGTGACTTAGAACTGGTGGTCAACTAAGTCTAAGGAACCTTCGAGGTGTCGAATCATCAGCTTGTAAAGTACTTGGAGAGAGCAAAGGCCCAAATCCAAGACTTCAAACACTTTAAGATTGAACACGTGCTTAGGGCCAAAATCTGGAAAGCTGACCAGTTGGCTAGGGATACAGCCACAGGATCTCTGGAGCAGTACACCTAGGACCTGTGGGAAACCTTGGCCATACCCAGTGTTAACGCCTTAGACCAGGAAGTGCTGCAGGTTGACAAGGGTGACAACTGGATGACCATATACCAAAGGTATCTGACAGATGAAACGTTGTTAGAGAATGCCGATGTGGTCAAACGGATCAAGAAGATAACAGGCTGGCACACAATTCTTGATGGGAGGCTATACAAGGAGGATATTTCACACCTTACCTAAAATGCCTGACCCCTGAGGATGCTAAGTACGCCCTAAGCGAAGTCCACCTTGGTATATCCGGCTTGCACGTCGGGAAAAATAACCTCGCATTCAAGATCATGCAGCAAGGACTCTTCTGACCCACGATGAAGCGAGATGCCCTGGAATTCGTGAGGAAATGTAAAAGCTGTCAGGTCCACGGATCTGTGGCACACCTTCCTCATATGGAGCTGCACAACCTTCAGTCCCCGTGGCTGTTTGCATAGTGGGGAATCGACATCCTCGGACTGCTACCTTTGGCTTCCGGACAAAGGAAATTTCTCATTGTCAAAATCAACTACTTTATCAAGTGGGTAGAAGGAGTCCCTCTGGCTCGAATCACCAAACAGAACGCGACAGAGTTCGTCCGTCAAAATATTGTCTGCCGCTTTGGGATTCCTGAGGTCGTAGTGACAGACAACGAAACTTAGTTTGCCGGTAAACGGTTTACCAGATATTGTGCAAAGCGTAGAGGCCGCGGAAAAAGCCGCGAGTAGGAACAAACTCTCCCCTGCTTAAGAAAAGCCGTTCCTCGTCTCCGCAATCCTCCTGAGTGGAGTGTACAAGCTACGCGCCTAGAACGGCAAACTGGTACCTCGGACCTGGAACGCAGCCAACCTGAAGAAATACTACCAGCAGCACAGCACTGGCCCAGGTAAGGCATACACGCCCACCATGAGGAATGCTTGTATATGCATTGTATTTTCATTTAATAAAATTGATCATTCCTGTTATCTTGTGTATCCATTCATATGAGTGTTTGCATGCATGACATTACACAAGCAAGACGACCTAGACTGCCCCTAAATCGGGAGGACTATCGTCCGTCCGTAAAACTAAACCTTGGCTCCGTACCAAGCGGCCCAAAAACGGCCACCTCAATGCCTTGACCTCTTGTCGAGTGGCTCGAAGCGGCTCTGAAAACTTGGCCTCGTGCCAACTGGCCCACTAGCAGTCTTGTTCGAGCCTCGACCATGCGTCGAGCTGCCTAAAAACGGTCACATCCAAACTTTGACTCAATGTCGAAAGGGCCCTAAGAGGCACGCTAATTTGGCTTCGCTCTGAACGACCCCAAAGCGGTCGCCACCGAATCACGGCTTCGCGCCGTAGGGCCCATGCGGCTCAGAGAACCATGGTTTCGAACCAAATGACCCAGGTGGTCAAAACTAAAGGCTCGGGGGCTTTTGAAGTTTCCCAAGTTACGGCCACCAAAACCTTAGGGGGCGAGAATTGTAGGCGTGCGGCGACTTTCTCTCAAAGAAGAGAGCACCCTCAGTCTACAATGGTCGTGGGCTAGGACCTTCACTGGATAGCAATGACACCCTGAGCGGGGGCGGAGCACCTAATGCAGGAACTGCGTGTGGAAAGGCCTAGACCCAAAGTCTGGCTACTGTGGCTTGAAAACCCAGCTGGCCTTTGGCATAGCTCTATGGGACTTGCGACGACATCCACTCTGTTGGATCAAGCTTCCCATTAAACGCGCGAGATGCGATGAGATTCTCTGATGAAGGACAAGTATAGCGCAAGAAGGTACCGGATTGGGGCCTTAGCGATAATAGTTTTACAAGCTTAGCTGTTAAACACGAGATATTATATCTAAAGTTACACTTGAAGGCATTGAACGCAACAGAAAGAGGTGCTACTTTTCATTCATTTGTACAAAGCACTGACAAGTCGCGAAAAAATAAGGAAGCAGTATATACAAGTAAACTATTCCTGAGACTCTGATGGACCGGCCTCATCAAGGAAATTCCTCAGATGAGACCTGTTGCGGACCCCCGAGTTGCCTGGATGGAAGATACCTTTTGGAACGTCGGGAAGGACAAGCGATGCAAGCGATGCAATCCTACGGTACAGGCGGATGCCATCCCAGAACCTAGTCTCCAGAACAAGGTTCACTTCTGACGGAGTAAGCCGTGCCCTCGGATCTCCAGATAGGTGGGAGTTGTCGTCCTCAAGAGTAGTGACCATCTCCTTGAGCTGCTCGACCTCTTGTCGTAGACATATGGCTTCCTGTCCCAGCTGACCACAGTCCTCCTTCAACAACCTGATTTCCTCCTGCACCTACCCGTTCTCTCCTTGTAGCTGTTCGCTCTCCTCTCGGAGGAGAGCGGCCTTGACCCTCATATGTCGGACACTCTCCTGCCTGCGATAAAAGTTCTCATGCAATTGAGTAGCTAGTTCGTCGAGAGAGTCAACCTCCCTAGGAACCTACGTGGGAAGAGAGGAGGCCAGAAATTCTCAGAACTCCAAACTACAGTGAATGTTCAGTTTAAGACGATTATACCTGAGCGAAAGTTGCGTCAGCATGACAGGCCAAGTCTCCTACGCGGATAAGCCTGGGGGCTCCCCATGTTCAGTTGCGACCTCTGCGGTGCTTGAATGGCCCGGAGCCATGGGATACAAAGGAACGCTTGGGGGCTCTGGCTCCTGAACTGCCCCTGCCGCAACAGTCTCTAAAGTCAACTCAACACCTGGTAGGCCGGCCTCCCACGTGGCTTTGACCTCCAATCCCACGGGAGCATCCTCCTGTATGCCTACCTCCGGGAACAGCCCAGCAAGCTCTGAAGGTCCGACGAGAATTGGTGTCGGCCCCTGTGAGCGCGCTCCCTCTGGCTCCTCAGGAACTAACGTGCCTCCCTCCGCCGTTGGAGTACTCTTAGCGATCATCTATGGTGGCCTCAGATCGTCAAATGAACCCGTAGAAGACCAGAATAAAGCTCCACCGTAGGAATGCCGTACTCAGCCAATGCTATGGTAGGAATCGGAATGGGTTTGGTAGCTCCCCCTCGTGGCTCGACGCTCGTCGTCGTTTTTGGGATTGGCCTCTGAATCTGTGTGGTGGACCCTGCGGCCAATCTCTTTGACCTCCAAGTGGAGATACCTCCAGTTTCTCTCAACCTCTTTAGCAAGGCCTCAACCTCCTCCTCATTTGAGGATGACTCCATTAGTGAGCAACTCTCTTTTTTGGTAAGTAAGTCAATTGTATTAAAAAATTAGTGAGCAACTCTCCTTAGCGTCTTCTCCTGATAGTTCAAGGATTACGCCACCCTTAGGCTTATTCTTCGAGGGGCTAGTGGTGCCCTAGCAAGATGAAGGCCCCCACCTGGTGGCCTCGAACATAAGGGGCGTCAAGTAGTAGCCCTGGATGGAGAATGTCGCCATCTCGAAGTTGATGGCAACGACCAAATCTGTTGAATCCTTAGTGTCCTCCAAGGATGCCTTCCCGTGAAAGTACTATGAGATGGGACCTCACTCACGCGAGAGCTCTGAATCAGAAGGCTCTTGCTGGAAGAAGAAGCGTACCTTCCAGTTTTTCACTGAGTCGGGATTGGTCCCGTGAAAATGGAAACCGGTCCTTGGAGACATAGAGATCCAATCCTCCAACTCCGTGAAACGAAAGATCACCCTCGCCGCCTTCGCATCGAACATGCCGTTGTGAAGACGGGAGAAGATACAAAGTGAAACAAGGTAACGGACGATATTGGGATGAAGCCTCATCATAGGAGCATCCAATGCCTCGACCAGCGCATACAGAGTGCACGACATGGGGTAGCGAAGCCCCCCTCTCAGATTGTGCTCGTAAACGGTCACGAAGCCATCTGGAGGGGTGTTGGCTCTACCAGCGGAGCTAGGAGCACGATAAGCTCAATCACCGGGGATCCCACAGTCCACCATCAGAGTAGCGATGGCACTTATCATTAGGATGAAACCCGTGTTGTCTACCCTATGGTAGTCTAACTTGGAAACCCGCGAGGAGGAAACAGATTCTCTCTTCTTGGCCATCTCTCTCTCACT
This sequence comes from Nepenthes mirabilis, assembly GCA_025585075.1. Classification (NCBI taxonomy): domain Eukaryota; kingdom Viridiplantae; phylum Streptophyta; class Magnoliopsida; order Caryophyllales; family Nepenthaceae; genus Nepenthes; species Nepenthes mirabilis. Next base: position 9,169 of record JAODPA010025971.1, read on the forward strand.
CTGGGATAAGTTGCGATATGGAAAGGCACAAAGAAGAAAGGATTTAATTGACACATTGCTTAAATAGACAGCGGGGCACCAACGCGTGGGAAAACCCAAACAATGCCTCCGCTGAGTGGCGAGGCCACGTGTAGGCCCAGCAGGAGCGTCGTGGGTTCCAAGCAACGGCCAATCATGACCTCTTGTCAGACTGTAGATCGATATCACGTTAGCAACTCCCCGCTATCACACTTGCATTTAATGCGGGAATCCTGATCACCAAGGACGGCGGCGGTGGGACTTCCAAGATGGGCGCCCAAGAAAGAAAATGGTCCAACCGAATGCAACAAGTAATGGAAAATAAGCGGAGCAGCTAAGTATTAAGTTTCATTATAATAATCATTAATGATTCTTTTTTACACCAGCCTGCGGCCGCGAGGTACAACTAACGGCCCCCTTCGGGCTCTGAAGGATTTGGAGCGGGATACTCTAACAGATCTGTGCGTGTCAGGGCACTAGAGTTTTGAGAGTCCAGGATGCCGATGCAGAAGTTCAGATCCTTCAGCGAGACTAGTCTACGGCTAGATGGATGCTGTCTTGGAAGTTCCTTTCCAATGCAGGACCGACCTCTTTTGACAAGAACCTTGACCTCAACTTAGTTCCCATCCATGCGACCAGCTCTTCGAGCTGTAGCCATAGTCGCTCAAGCTCCTCTTGAAGAGCCAATATGCGGGCCCGAACTTGCACGTTAGCACCTGTAAGCTTGGACGCCCTCGCTTTTGATTCAGCCCACGCTTCCCAAGTGTGCAGCGCGAGCCCTCAACTGCTCTATCTCTCCAACTGCTACCTGCACCCTAGCTTCCACGCCTTTGACGACCTTGGCAACTCGATGAAGCAAAGGATCCACCCTCCTGGGCCTATGACCCGGCAAGGAGGCGGACATCTTCTCCCTCTCAAAGCCAGGAGGCGCCCTCAAAAATCGCATTGGACCCACAACGATGGCCTCTGAATGACATCCCTCCGCTGCCCTTGTGCTAACCGCAGCCTCACCAAGGATCCTCAAGGCATGGGTCCCAATCTCAGGCTCTTTGGAAGAAGATTCTGACTTGGATAATGAGGACGACCCTTCCATCGAAGTAGCAACACAAGAAGAAAAAGGAGAAAAAAGGGTCAAGGGCAACATGAAGCTTCACACCGTAAAAGGGGCAACAGAACACGCAACCTTGGAGGAAACTCTTGCGTTTAAATAAGCAGAGTTCTCCCACTAAAACGGTAGTGTTTTGAAGACAAAGCATGTTGGTAGAAAACCAACTGGCGCCTTTCACATGGCAGATCCTTAAAACTTTGTGTCTTTCCAAGGCGCATCATTACGGCGCAACGCCCCATGGTTTCTTGCACATTTAATGTGCCAGATGGCCAGGCAGATGTGACATCCACTTGTAGCAATTGAACTTCTGCAGTGTCAGCTGCCAAAGGTCTCCTCCTGTCGCATTCGCCTGTCGACAGTCTACAATGAGATTCGAAAGACCGACAGGACGGACTGCAAGCATACGAAGACGCTCAGACGTGCGGAACAGAGCACAAAGCGTGCCCCAGGCGCTTCGAGCACGCTGGAGAACGTGATCTACATGAGAACACCACAGCCCTGCCGCTAGCAACCCAACAAGCCTGAGCACCGGGAGAAGCTGGGTGTCGGTTAGCCTCCGGCGGGAGACGAACCCAATGTTAGCTACTGAGGCAGAACCGACACCTATGGCAGGAGCTTCTAGGAAGGACTCCATGGGTGTACACTCCCATAATGGAGGCTCCGCCCTTTGCCTCCCCTCTAGAGAGAGCGCACGGTGGTCTAAATGAAGTAGAGACTGTGAGCGACGCGCCATACCGGTGGGAAAGCCCCCTGGGATGGCTCCGGCACAGTCCCACTGCACATTAGAGGACGTCACTCCATGGGGGGAGGCACGTGACGACAACAGAGTGGTCGAGCCACCCTCATTAGTATGCGGAATCACCCACGGTTCGGGTATGAAGACAGTCTTCATTGAGAGTTTCGGATCTCCAGTTAGGCCATCTGATTCCTTCACGGACTCCCACCAGAAGTGGGGCGAGCCAAGATCCTCGCATTGCTCCTCCAAATTCAGCTGAGAGATGAGCCACACTGGTCAAAGGGCCCTCCTATATATGGGCAAGTTGGCGCCCTCCCAACATCTAATTGGACACGCTATCCTATGGACGTCTTTCATGGAATAGGAAAGCCCTCAAATCTGATGCAACATCAGGCATGTGAATCCTTCCATTCAAGGCATTGAATCATTGCGGCGCCAGAAAAACCTGTGCAACCACCTGGGGAAGGCGCGAAGTGGGAAGACGACAAGCATTGCCACATCTCGAGGGTAGCCCAATGATCATGAACTCGACCCAGGAGGACATGCCAGGCCGCGACCACAGACAAGCCCAAGCATAGGGGGCTAGTGTTGGGTCCAGTACTAAGGCCCAAAGGGGTGAGAAGCCCAACCCATGGAGCAATGGCCCAAACAAAGAATCTAGCCCTGCGTTCCAGAGCGGCTTACGTGGCAGCCCATACTCGCAGCCAATGAATGACGTCTGTGGCCCATTAATATAGCTGTCGGGCAACAGTAGTGGTGTAGAAGAAAGGAGCCAATGGGGAGAGAGTCAACACCGCTAGCCGCGACTGGTGCCGCTACCCATAGTTCTCCGGCTAATCCCAGTGCGAGGGGTAGACCAAGTGTGACCGACAATGCTCGACGGTCTACTTGTCACCGTAAGACGACAACCGACACACTGATGACTGTCGACAATAATTAGCGGCCAACGAACCCCTGCAATGGGGATTCTCGTGCCCAAAACTCCCAACCAGAGGGCCTATAAAATCCCTCCCCTTCTACAGGGAGAGGGATTGATTGGATCCTGAATAATTAACTATATGTCACACGAATTAAACTCCAAAAAACTATCTTCTAGATCCGAATTTCTCAACCTTCTCAACATTACCCACTCACTAATATTTCATTTCTACTTCCACACACTACCTACGCATTTGCAGCATATTTCTGCTCACCTCTAAGCATACACCCTTTGCGTTCATTACGTTAAGTTGTTGACTTGAGCGTTGGAGTGCTTTCGATCGAAGAAATCCCGCCGGACCTCTAACATTCTATTTGTTAGTTGTGTTGTGCATGGCCCAGGTTCACAGCGACGAAAATCAGACCCGCTCACGACCGCCTCCAGACGGCAAGGAATTCAAAGGCTCCCTAAGTCATACGGCAATTGGGGACCTGGGATGCAACATTGACACCATATGTAGAAATGATACAAGAAGCCTAGCGTCTTCTTCTCACTCGTTCCTTCGTAACAAGATGGTAAACACCAGAGCACAGGCCAGTGTCGCGGCAAGAGATACTGTTGCCCGCGGCGACGACCCTTCAGTGTAAATCGAATAAATGATTTACCATGATGGTAAACACCAAACTGTGACGTTGGATTAGAAGTAAGGAGCTATATTTAAATCGAATAAAATCAGAGTAAATTACATTCACAATGTGAAGCCTTTTTCTTTAATCTTTTTGTAC
>JAODPA010025982.1:0-12732 GCA_025585075.1 Nepenthes mirabilis
CTTCTACTTGTTGTGTAGATATTGTCCATTTAGTATAGTCATTACTGTTAGGTATAATGAACGACTCTCTAGAAGTCGTCGTCATATTTGAAGAAGAACTATTTCCCCTGATCATTCTTCTTAGTCGAGTTGTCATAGTTTAATTTTTTGACTATTTAATATATAATTTTCTCAGCACGGTTCTACAGACACAATTCTTCACACACTCTTGCAGAGTCATTTGACGGGACCACCCCCGGGACCACCCAATTTCACTATTGATTTTACGGGCTGACCAACGGTTAAATAGGCTAAACCAACGTTGTTCCGATTCGATGCAAGTGTACGCGAATTTATCATATATGTAGAAATATACATATAGATTATGCAAAAGTAATGCCAAATTTAAACAAGAATAATTCCGAAGAGAACAGTGTCACCTATTTCCTCCCCAGACACAAAAAATTGAGGCACTTGTCTCTGATACCAATTATAACAATGCAGGATCTTTTCATTCAAAAACTTCAAAATATGCATTAAATCAAAGAGAGAATGGATTATATCAGTAGTTCAGAAAACCTTCAAAACTTTAATTAAACAAAGATCATACAGGACTTCAATACATAGTAGACAGAGGTATCACAGCAAACCTCACAATCTTACAACACTCGAAGGAAATACAAACACACGATGGTAAATACAAGGATAAGGTAGAAGGAAAATTAGATTATTTACAAGAGTAGATAAGGGTTGATGTGAGAAGAAAAGAGACTCTTCTTGCTTCTCAAGGCGAGATGGCTTCAGTGGTAGATGAGCTCTCAAGTTAGCTCTTAAGTTCGCTCTGCTTTGTCTTCAATCTTAGATGGCCTTATATAGATGCGCGGATTTGATCAGAGCCGTTGATGAACAAGCGATCAAGACCGTTGATGAAGCATCTGCTTTTGTTTGGTAAATGTCTTATCTGTCTTTAAGTTGTTAGATGTCTCTTCTTTGCTTTTGAGAAAGTGGAGTTGTTAGACATCTTTCAAGTCACTTCATACTTTTTTGAATAGTAACAGGTCGGTAATTACTATTTATTTTTCTCAGGAAGTTATTGAAGTGGAGAATGATAGAAGTTATTAAGCACTTCTTGCTTTAGGGGATGTACCTGCACATAAACTTGATAGTGAAAATAGTATAGAGATTTTTTTTTTTTTACAAATCATGGGCTCAAATATTAAATAAATTTTGTGTATGTCCGGCTGGATCCTTTGTTGGGTCAAAAGGAAATGGGCTAGCCGGTGGTGTAGATGATGAGGATGAGCCCACCTTATCAGCTTCAGCATTAGCCATTTCTTTAGCAAGAGCGGTTTCAGTGGCTGCTAAGTCTTCTTCATCAGTGATAGAAGCCCAACTTCGTCGTTGCTTTCGTAATAAAGATTTTATATTAGTAACTCTGACTTGTGCTCCGTCTTGTAATTCTCGAATGTGTTGAAGCATATCGTTAACGTCGTTATGAATTTGAACTAAAGATCGTGGATGAGAAGTTCTTCGTGATCGACAAGAATGCACATATGGTGTTGGAGAAGTCTTTAAAATTTGTACAGCTTGTACATTTTTCGTGAAGATCTGATGATAGATGCTATCCACAGTAGGATCTCCGTATCGAGATATTTTCGGAGATAGTTTCCTAAGATCTTGATAAAATGATTTTTTGGCCCGAAAATCTTTCTGAATATTTTGAGGAGTAATGGCCGTGAAATTAAATTTATCCACCATTTTACTTTAAAATCTCTAACAATAGATAATGGTGCATCCGGATACATTGATTGACAATTGAAAGCCCAAGACATTATCCATGGAATCGCATAATCAATATGAAAAGTAATTTTCCGATGATCAAGAAATATATCCGGTGTGAGGGTTTCATAGTAGAGATGAGCTTCATTAATTGGAGTTGGATAAATAGTAGGACAATGTCCAAAATAGAGCCACCATTCTGAGAACCAAAAAGGAATTTACTTAGGGCAGTTTTGATCAAATTTAAAAAACCAAGAATGACTGTAAGACCGAAGAAAGAATATATTATACCGTGCATTCTTATAATCTTGATAATTATATCCCATGGGTTGGTAGCGGATAGAAAATGGTTTGATATTTAAAGGATCAAGAGCAATGTCTTGATGAGGTCGAATCTTTTTATTTTGCAAATGGAATAACTGATAGAATTATTATGAAAATTACTGTGATACTTGAGTTCTATAGAATCTGAATCAACAAGGATCAATTCATAAAATTGCTGTGTTTTTAAAGGTTCAGCTGTTGGATATAACCTATTAGATTGAAACATTCGGTTTGTAACATTGAGTAATTTTTGTAGAGATAACGGTTTATATAAGCCTGCCATGGTAATATGTTATTTGATAGGTTTGACAAAATAATCAGATAGCGGAGAGGAAGAAGATGAAGAGGCTGATGTTTGATGTGGAGAAGCAGTGGGTATAATTTGTGGAGGTGTCATGGCATAGTCACGAGCAGTTTATTTGGCTGGAGTAGAAGGAGGCTGTACTTGCTTACCTTTGTCCTTTTCAGGAGGTATACTGGTCCTATATGAAGGCGTAAAACTTAATAAATCTTTGTTAAAATTTACTTTGATGAATTTATAAAATAAATTCGTTTAGAAAATAAATATTGATGACAGATGAAAATATAAGTTAAACACGTTTTGTTTTAAATGAATCCTTTTATGAAAATGATGACATAAAATATGTATATCATGAGTATAGTATAAATATGCGTATGTGGTACTATAGAGTATATTATTCCTTTTGGTATAGTCTTTGCGATTAATTCTTAAAATTAGATTAGACCTTTTAAATATCTTTTTCTGATAATATTGTTGTTATTTTCTGATAATATTTAGATTATGATTTCGAAGTGGACAATCTTTACTATGCTTTTTTCGCTTAGTAATAGTTTTGTTTGAATATCGTATTTTGATATATTGCCAGTTAATTTGAATTTGAATCGAAATATGATTAGTATTCTTTTTTCTTCGATATCGAAATTTTTTATACTTTTTATATTTATTGCTTTCGTGTATAAATCGTAAGTTATTTACTAATCTTCTTAGTAATTTTTCGTTCTAATAACCTAATTGTCCTTCTACCTTATCCCATTTCCTTTTGACCCAAGAAAGTATCCTGCCGAACATGCACAAGATCCATTTGACCTTTGAGCCCATGATTTGAAAAAAAAAATCTCTATACTATTTCTACTATCAAACTTCAAAATATGCATTAAATTAAAAAGAGAAGGGATTATACCAGCAGTTCAGAAAATCATCAAAACTTTAATTGAACAAAAATCATACAGGACTTCAATACATAATAGACAGAGGTATCACAGCAAACCTCACAATCTTACAACACTCGAAGGAAATACAAATACACGATGGTAAATATAATGATAAGGTAGAAGAAAAATTAGGTTATTTACAAGGGTAGATAAGGGTTGATGTGAGAAGAGAAGAGACTCTTCTTGTTTCTCGAGGCGAGATGGCTTCAGTGGTAGATGAGCTCTCAAGTTAGCTCTTAAGTTCGCTCTACTTTGTCTTCAATCTTAGATGGCCTTATATAGATGCGCGGATTTGATCAGAACCGTTGATGAACAAGCGATTAGGACCGTTGATGAAGTATCTTCTTTTGTTTGGTAAATGTCTTGTCCGTCTTTAAGTTGTTAGACGTCTCTTCTTTGCTTTTGAGAAAGTGGAGTTGTTAGACGTCTTTCAAGTCACTTCATGCTTTTGTGAATAGTAACGGGTCGGTAATTACTATTTATTTTTGTCGGGAAGTTGTTGAAGTGGAGAATGATAGAAGTCATTATGCACTTCTTGCTTTAGTGGATATATCTGCACATAAACTTGTAAATTTTTTTTTCCAAACGAAGAGTGCTGGTGAATGGTCGTATGAGAATATTATCAGCAGAGAAGATGGTATTTTCTAAGCAATTGAACATTTGATGTGGACTGAGATCTTCAATCGAGGAAATATCTCATGCTAAAAGATTATACCTTTTTTTTGGTAAGTACTAAAAGATTATACCGATAGAGCTTCGTGGCAGAAGTAAAGATAAGCCATGTTCCATGACTAATAGTAAATCCAGATATGATTGGTTGAATTTCTTTGATAAGTTTAAACACTATAATAGTTCGAAGGTAAATCCAATTAGTCCATCTTCGGATCCATATCGTCAGTATACGTAGTAAAAACTTCTTATTGTATAAATCATTTTGAAATTTAGATATGCATAAAGTAATAGATAAATTTTTTTTTAATAGTAGAATAATTCTTTTGTAGTTCTAACCAAATGCCAAAATAAAACCGAACAATTTGATATTGGGCTGTATCTAACTTTTATTTTAATATACCACCATATCCTAAGTAAGATGCATCTGTTTCTATAATAAGTAGAGCTTTAGGATGTGGGATACCTAAGCAAGGAAAATACTAAACTTATTATTTTAATTGTTTAATAATATTCGTATGTTCATCAGTCCAGACCGGAGGATTTTTTTGGAGGCGTTGATATAACGGTTTATACGTTTGTCTTAATTTTAGTATGAATTCTGTAATATAATTTAAACAACCTAGAAATCGTAGTAGTTGAGTTTTATCTTTGATTTCATTAGGAAATTTAGCAGCAAATTCAATTGATATTTGAATAGGTGTTATCGAATATTGATAAATATTAAAGCCTAAAAATTTTATCTTTGTTTGAAATAATTTAATTTTTGGTAATGATACCACTAATCCATTTTGCTTAATAATATGTAAAAATTGATAAAGATATTTAAAATGTTGATCAATAGAATTGGAAAAAAGAAGTACGTTATCAATATAGACAATAATGAATTGTGTATATGGATTAAATATTTGATTCATTATATTTTAAAATTCTGAATGTGTATTTTTTAATCCAAAGGGTATAACATTCCATTCATAATGGCCAAAGGGTACTATAAATGCCATTTTGTAGCGATCTTTTTCTTGAACTTAAATTTGTCAGAATCCAAATTTCATATCAAATTTAGAGAAAATATTTGCGTTGTATAATCTATTAATTAAGTCACGTTTATTAGGTATAGGATACTGAATCCATTGGAGTGCCTTATTCAAGGGTTTGTAATTTATAACTAATCGAGGTACTTCTCTTTCTTTCTCAGCATTATTCATAACATAGAAGGCAGAACAACTCCAAGGTGATTTATATGTTCGAATTAATTTCTTGTCAAGAAGATCTTAAATCTCATTCTTACAATATTCTAGTAATTCTTAATTCATTTGAATTGGTCGCGCTTTAGTAGGAATTTTACTTTTATGAAAGTCTGATTCATATAGTAGAGAAACCTGATATTGCTTTCAATTCTAAAAAGCGGTCGGTAGAGTAGAACATACTTCCTTTTTAAATCGTTGGAGTAGATTAGTAATTTTTGTTTGTACAATAACTTATTTCAATTGTTGTTCAATATTATCCATCTGTATTTTTTCTTGTAGATAATTAATTTATTTTTTCTTTTTAATTATGAGATTTATTTGTTTAGAAATCGTCATTTCTTGCAATTCTTGTATTTCCTTTTGTTTAATTGGATGAAGAAATTGGAATAGAATAGGAATTCCTAGGATATTGGTAGAATTACTTTCAGTAGAGACAATAAAAGGATATATTTGCATAAAAAATGGTGTACCAAGAATAACATCTTGTTGTAAATCTTTAACTAGTATAAATATTGATTTAAAATAGTAACATTAGTTACAAATTGCTACACGCGTTAATTTATATTTAATGTTTAACTTTGTTCCACTTGCCGTATGTAATTTTTCTGTCGTCTTCTGATAATACTTAGTAGGAATTAATCATTCTTGAATACAATTTTAATCTGCACCAATATCTAGTAGAGCTATTATTTTTAGATGATATTCTTGATTAACTACTAGAGTAATAGAGTAGTACCTTTTTTAAAAATTAATTTTTGAAATAAGTTATAAATATTCAGTTTGATCCGTGAATTGTATTTCGTAATTATGATTTGATTCTTCTTTTGTATTCTATTTGGATTCTAGAATAACAAGTTGTGTATTTAAATGTAATTCATTAAATTTTATTTCTCGTAAATTATCTTTTAATTCTTTTACTTCAACTTTTATTTATTTAATTTCTCGTTATAGATTACCAGTAGTTACTTGTTGGAATAAAGAAAGCGAATAATTTTTATTAAATATCTTCGTTAAACTGAATTCTTCAGGTCTTTTTGGTGTAATAATAAGTAAATCCTGTAATTATTGTAAATATTGCCTCTTAAGTTTTGGATTATCAATTTTATCAATCATTTCAAGTAAATATTCTGTTTCATTATTGGATCTTAATATATTCAGTTGAAATTTACAATTACATAATTGTTTATGAGAAATGTTGTCTTTTTCTTCAGATTCTGATTCAGAGAATGATTCAATTGATTCATTAATTTCTTCATTAATATTAGCTGCTTCATAATCAGAAACACAGTTATTTTTAGATTCGTTATCACTTAATAACAGAGCAATTAACTTGTTACTTAAATGTGGATCATTTTTAAATATTTCATCAATTTTCTTTTTTATTTTATACTGATTTGCCATATGATTAGGCCATTTATATTTTCAACAGACAACTTTAGAATGTTGAGGCTGATAAGAAGTTTTAGATTGGGTAGTTGATTTACTATTTTGTGGAGTGTACGAATTAGACTGATACGGTTTCTTAGACATATACTTAGGTTTTTGTTGAGAATGTGCTTTAAATTTTTCGATACCATACTGATAACAGAAGGTTCCTAATTGAGCCTTAACTTATTTTTTATCATTTTGAAGTTTTGTTTGTTCTTTATATTCTTGACATAGTTGTAATCCTTCCTTTTTTATGAAGGTAAATAATTGACCATAAGTTATTTGATTCCATTGAATGGCTCGACCTCCTCATAATTCAGTGAGTTTGGTCATAACTCGTTTCACAAAGAGAGAAGAAAGACCAGTAACAAATCGTTCTTTTCAGAAAGATTCATTACAATCTTGTCTTCTAAAGATATGCGTCAAAAATATATCTTTATACCAACGAAAATCTTGAATGGTAGGAATTCTAAGATTTGTCAAGATTACATGAGATCTTAAATAGTCATCTTCAATGTTTCCTAGAAAGGCTTGACTAATAGTAATAATTAGAATTTCTAAAGAATTCGGTCTCTGAACAAACTGAATTTCTCCATTTGGTCCTTCTTATTGAACAGATTTAGTATGATTTAAAATATAATTTCTTTCATTAGTATTTAAAATATTTTTTCACCAATATTTCAGAGTTTCAATAAAACCTATTACCAGTAATGTCATAGCATTAGGTTCAGTCATTGTTGTATTACAGACACGATAAGCAGAAACGGTAATTCCTATGTCATGTAATAAACATGTAATTTTATATTCAGATTTTTCATCAATATTTCATTGATGTATATTATTAGCATCATAAATTCGTGGAGAATATTGATATCTTTTTTCATATTGTATATTAGGTGGTGTAGGCCGAGGATAATAATTTTTTGTGAAATAGTTAGACATATTTCTTACTCTATTGATCTCTTGGTCAATTTTATCATCTTTAGGTAAATGAGTATTAATAGTTTGAATAGTCAAGATTTTAGATATTTTTGAAAGATTACTTTTAGATAATTTAGACAGATCTGTAAGTTTATCATCAGATTATTCTATAAGTTTAACATTTTCAGTGATTTCAGCGGAAGATATAGTGTCTTTAAAATTACTAGTAGATGAATCCTTAGAATCATCATTTTTATCAGATTCATCAGATGATCTAGTACTTTCAAGATCACTCGTACTAATGGATATTTCTTTAGTTATAGTAATATTTTCGTTTAACATAAGTTATTTTTCTGATGAGTCTAACAATATTTTATTTTTTTGTTGTTTACCTTCTACCTTTATAGATTTAACTTGTCTGTATTCTTTAGTTTTCTTTTCTTGAATAGAAGGTAAGAACCACTCAAAGAATGGTAAATTCTTTCGTTCATTTATCATTGTTTCCTTCCACAAAATTCAATACTCTTCTAATTCATTTTTAGAGAAATTCTTAAAATATTAATCTCGCACATATTTATTTTTATCAAGCATAAATTCTTTTCGAAGTGATTCTATGTCTGGGATGAATTGTTGCTTAGTGTAATAACTAGGTATAAAGGTCAACTCTCTATAATTTGTTGACATATTAGAAGTTGAACTATCTTTCCTGATTAGTTCACTTAGCCAGGTTGCCATAGTTTAATTTCTTTACTACTTAATACACAATTTTTTTAACACGGTTCTACAGACACAATTCTTTACACACTCTTTTACAGAGTCAGTTGACGGGACCACCTCCGGGACCGCCTAATTTCACTATTGATTTCACGGGCTAACCAACGGTTAAACAGGCTAAACTAATATTGTTCCGATTCGATACAAGTGTACGCAAATTTATCGTGTATGCCGAAATATGCAAATAGATTATACAAAAGCAATGTCGAATTTAAACAAGAACAATCCCGAAAAAAACAGTGTCACCTATTCCCATCAGATGGTAATTGTAATGTTGTAGAACTTCCTATAGACAGAGAAATATATTGAATAAAAGGAGCCTGACGAAAAGTATTGCATAAGAAGTAAAGTTCATCCGGTGGTAGCAATACATAATTATCTTGTTGAGGCGTCCACGTGTAGGATGATCGTTCAAACGGTTTAAATAGCTTCCAGAGATTTGTCGTTGAGGAATATGCCCATAAACCATCATTTTCAAGAGCAAATAAATATCCATCAGCTGAAAATCTCTTTGGATTAAGTCTTTATTCGAATATAATACCATATCCATAATCCGGTGTAACTTTATATTGGATAAGTTGTTGTAATTCTACTATGATGGGGACGGTTCGACACGTTTGTAGAACAGGATTGATAACATAAAGAAAATTCGGAGCAAGTGTGGCAATGGGTAAACAGAGAAATAAACCATTGTTGCAAGTTAATACTCGAAGAAAGTGATAATAGATGAAATCGAGGGCAAAGGGATGTAATATCGGGTCAGCAATAGAGATAAATTGCCATATGGGGCCGTATTTACATTGAATATAGTATCATTCATCATCCTTTTTATGAGTATGGTAGGAATAATGCTAAATAAAAGTAGTGTTTGATAGAAATTGAAGACAGGGTTTTAATATAGAGGTGAATTTGAGAAGAGTTTTGATAGGAAGCCAAGAAAATATTTCATACAAATGATCATAAGTATAAAGAAGAGGGGAAGACTCAGGTTTAGGTGGAGGTGTCATGCTTACCCTGTAGAAATTCTCTTGTTAAGAAATCGGATAAAGAATTTAAAATTTCTTTGATAAATTCAATATCAAAATCAAAGACAGATAAAATTGCTTACCATCGAGCAAATATTTGTTTGGAGACAAGATTTTTGACATCCTTTTATAAAATATTTTTTGCAACTTTGCAATCAATACGTAGCAATTATAACCACGCAGGATCTTTTCATTCAAAAACTTCAAAATATGTATTAAATCAAAGAGAGAAGGGATTATACCAGCAATTCAAAAAACCTTCAAAGCTTACCTTCAAAGCTTTAATTGAACGAAAATCATATAGGACTTTAACACATATTTGTTTGGAGAAATTGGGTAAAGAATTTGAAGTTCCTTTGATAAATTCAATATCAAAATCAAAGACAGATAAAATTGCTTGCCATCGAGCAAATATTTGTTTGGAGATAAGATTTTTGACATCCTTTTGTAAAATATCTTTTGCAACTTTACAATCAATACGTAACAATTATAACCACGCAGGATCTTTTCATTCAAAAACTTCAAAATATGTATTAAATCAAAGAGAGAAGGGATTATACCAGCAATTCAAAAAACCTTCAAAGCTTACCTTCAAAGCTTTAATTGAACGAAAACCACACAGGATTTCAACACATAGTAGACAGAGGTATCACAGCAAACCTCACAATCTTACAACATTCGAATGAAATACAAGCACACGATGGTAAATATAAGGATAAGGTAGAAGAAAAATTATGTTATTTATAAGGGTAGATAAGGGTTGATGTGACTCATTTCGGGACTTGCTGGTACAAAACTAATGTCCTATTGTGATGGCACACGGGAGAGTAATGGATCTCCCGACCGTCAGTCTCCCTTCCCCTCTTTTAAATAAACAAAGGGCAGCCGACCACTGCAGCAATAACACCGGCTAATCTCTCCCTCTCTTTTAAATAAAAAATAATTAATTAATTACAAAAGGATACTCTCCTCCAAAATCTATAAATATTTCCTCATTCTCTTGTTTTTTACACTTCTCTCAATCTTTTCTCAAATATTCCATAATCTAGTTTTTTCTTATTATCTTATGTGCTTTCATATATTTTGATAGTTGTTTTAATTTAATTCCATCTATTTATGTTCATTTTAGTATGGCTTAATTATGGGTTATGACTTTTATCGAAGGTAATTAAGTTAATTATTTTAATTTTGATATGACTAATGCACACACAATGACAATATAATATATTGTAACCAACATAGTGATTTTTATTTTTCGTAACCACAATCACAACTTAGTAGGTTGGTTTTTTTGGTCATTTACCTCAAAAATAGTCATGTCAAGCAACCATGTATAAGGAGATATTTGAAAAACTTGAACGAAAGATTATGTCGCAACCTAGATCATCAACATAAACATAATTATTATTTTTGGATGATAATACTGTACAATAATTATTAGTGACACAAATATATAAAAAAATAATTTCTAAAAATATGATGGATTACCTATTGGGCTATTTAATTCATTTACTTGCTAATAGCATAAATATATATTTGCCTAGCTAAGATCCTAAGAGGCCATCCACAGACCACTCAAGATAAACTACGTTTATATGTGTCTACTAATACAAAATCATAAAATTATACCAAGCCAAAACTTATACATGGATTCCGCCTACAATACAACAAAAAGGCCTTCCAACAAATCTTATGCAAATAATGCCAACCGTCCTCACCGCTAATTAATTTTAAATCTACTAATTTGAAATATAGTGAATTCATAGAAAAAAGATCAATAATGCATAAATAATTGAATATGAATAATAACAAATATTTGACTACAAGTATATGAAAGGATAACAAATAGCAGGAGCAAAGTTGTAGAGATTAGGAATCAAGGTCTCATTGGCAATGTTAAAATGGAAGGCCGATATGTTTACATATTTATCATGAAGATGGGACCAAATATTACTATTCTAAACTATGGATGATGGGGCCTCCTTCACTTTTGTGTGCTAAACATGTAGTGAATATATCACTGGTTATATTTAGTATTAATTCTACATAATGGTTTGCAAAGTATAACATAAATATTTTTTTCTTCAAAATATAAAACACAGATAATTTCACGTTCATATTGCTGTAGAGATATTTCACAAATTTGATCAAACCTTGTACATGCAAAAAGAGTTCTTCATCAATGTTAGAAATTAAGGAAGGGCATAATCTTTAGAATTTCAGAAAAATTAGAAGAACTTAGCCATGCATGCAAATCAAATCACCAAAAGAAGTATAAACAATCACCTGCATGTCGAATAGAAGCAATAATCACAACATTTTTGAAAAAAAAAAAAAAGGAAGTGATTTCCTAATTTTAGGGCAAATTTAAAGATGAAAGAGGTTTGAAATAAACTCGTGTTTACCCATTCAACAAGAATTTTCAAGATTTCCTTTTTCAACAATCACCTTTCATTTTTTATTCTTTCTTTCTTTCTTTTCTTTCCCTCTCCCTCCCTTCTTTTCAAATTCGAGAAGAAAAGTGAGCTAAAAAGTAGAATCCTCTTATATAGGTCGATTGGTACATAAGTGTGCATTAATTTTCCCAATAAAAGATGGCTAGTGCATTATGCCCTTTATGTATGAATCAAACATATCCACCGTAATATTAGAGTACTGATTTTGATGTATTAATATTTGTATTGAAGTAGTTGTGTTAATTATTAACGATAATTTCAGATTTAAGTGCGACATAAAATATTAAACCGTTATGTTTGCCTAATGAGTATATGGGCTGTGTTTATGCACAAATAGTATGGTGCCTGAGGTATATAAAAAGAGAGTTCATATTATACCTAACAATAATAGTCGTGCATGATGCATGTATAAAAAGATACTTAAAAGCAATTTTGTATTCTAAGCACCTATTGTTGTGCATTTTTTTTTTGGTGGTAATTCCTGTGGTTGTGCATGCAAGGCACATATAGGCCACCCGTTATTAGCCTCATGCCTGATGAATGCAGGACTAACACTTGTACACCAATCTAGATATATAAGAAGATTCAACCTCATTTTAGCTTCTTCTTTCTTTCTGTTTTTTATTTTTTTTATTTTTTGAGATTTTAGAGAGATGATGAAGAAAAAGGGAAAAGAGAGAGAATAAGAAGAAAAAAAATTGGAGCAAAAATATGAGAGGATCATGTGAATTATGTTAAGACAAGTGATTTAAAGCCAAATTCTTTATATTTTTATTGAGAATTCTAAATTTTTTCGTAGTTGTCTAAAATTTGAGATTTATATCTTCATATTACATACAAGTATTCATCTATATTTTTTTAATATTTAGCTTGTATACATATCTATTGTCCTCT